>DWKL01000096.1:0-25238 GCA_018249415.1 Phareas burnsi | reverse complement strand
CCCTATTTTAGATTAACAGATGTCCATGGGCGATAGTGGTAGCAATATCAACCACCTCCACTTTAACCCTATTTTAGGTTAACAGATGTCCTTGGGGGCAGCGGTAGCAATATCAACCACCTCTACTTTAACTCTATTTTAGATTAACAGATGTCCCTGGGCGATAGTGGTAGCAATATCAACCACCTCCACTTTAACCCTATTTTAGATTAACAGATGTCCATGGGCGATAGTGGTAGCAATATCAACCACCTCCACTTTAACCCTATTTTAGGTTAACAGATGTCCTTGGGGGCAGCGGTAGCAATATCAACCACCTCTACTTTAACTCTATTTTAGATTAACAGATGTCCCTGGGCGGCAGTGGTAGCAATATCAACCACCTTCACTTTAATCCTATTTTAAGTTCCCATATGTCTATAACGGCAATGACCATTTACTATCAGTTGCACTTCATGCTCATTGGCTCCTATAAAAAGCTAATCAACTTTTACATAAAAATATATTTAATCTCCAACATTTATTAAACGGTATATTACTATTATCTATAAAACAACACAAAAGAAGTCAGCATCAAAACGATTAAAACGGATTATGAGCCGTATTAAATATTCAACGGCGTGATTCTGACAACACCGTAACAGTTTTTGGTCCCGTTCGCGCGTCATTTGTACTGTATCTGTGGTAAGTCACGTGTAGTACCACATTTTTGAATACACGTACTTGATAATTCTTGTTCATTGTACAACTTTCTCTACACATCGATCTGTTAGGTTTCAATCACAAACAAACTCGGACATACATTAACGCTGAATCGTTCGAGATGAGTAATGTTAAGTTATCAATGATTTTATCAATGAAGTCAGAATGTACAATACAATACAATACAATACAATATACTTTATTGTGCACACCAAGGAAAAAAAAACACGAAGCGAAATACAAAAACTTAAACTTATACACAAAAGGCGGTCTTATCGCTAAGGCAGCGATCTCTGCCAGACAACCTTTGGGCGGAGGAATACTGAGGTAGGGGTGCATTATCAATTATATATTTCAACAACAAGGATTAAGTTAAGTGTACAAAGCATTAAATTCTTAATAAAATAACATAATTATCAGCATTTGTAAGCCCACTGCTGGACATGCCTCGCATAGTTGGCGCAACTCAGACCTGTTCTGTGTCTTCTGCATCCAACGGTTACTTGCTATCCTCTTCAGTCATCATTCCAACTAGTTGAAGGATGTCCCGTATTCCTTTTGCCAAGACGTGGTGGCCCCCTTTAATACCTGTCGTCCCCATCGGTTAGTAGTCCTTCGAGCAATGTAATCAGCCCAATGCCATTTCAACCTGCTAAATAATAATAAATATGGAATATAAATTAACATCTTAAAGTTTTTTTGTCTAAAATCGTATGTAAAGATATAATAGCAAATGAGCAAACCAGAACAAGTGCTGCTGGCACTTAGCATTTTTTAATAAAAAGAAAAAAGATTCAGATAGCATTTCATTTCAGATACAGTTTAAAAAAATGTTATTACCCACAATAGTCGTGACATTTACATATCGGAAGTATGAGACACGTATTTAAATGCAACGTAATGTCAACACGTCATAGCAGTCATAAAGTAAAAAGCTTTTGAAGTTTAGCGACTTTTTTATGTTTAAAGATTAGCAAACGAACGTGCAGGCCATCTTATGTTGAGTGGTCACTGCAGCCCATGGACACCCACATCTAATCTCAAACTCTGAAGTATTATCTGAGGTCGTACGTAGATGCCTGATTGTGATATCATTGAGCTTTCTGTCATCTATGACTACCCGCCATTTTTGAATATTTGAAGCATTGATCTTTTTGGGTACCACGCATATTGGTGACGACCATGTGCAATCAGAGGGCTCTATAATGTTTTGTTCGAGCATTTTAGTTGTTTTCGAACTTCGGTCTTACGGATTTCTGGAAATCGACAGGATGTTGTATGAATTGGGATTTCTGTTGTCGTCTTTACTTCGTGTTCCAGGGCGTTCCTGAGGATTAAGATGGTTGCTTCCTTTGTTAGCATACCCGACAACCACGCCTCTCCAACCGAAATATAAGAATTTCTTTAAAGCAATTTATCTGAGCGGGGATGGTACCTCTCCAGTCTCACTATAATTCTACCACCTATTAAAACTTGTACAAACGAACATTTATAATTTTATATATGTAAATTATATCATGTTATTAGAATGGAAAGTAAATAATGAATCTGTTAAATTACATAGACGACAAAATGAATTTAGTCAACAGCTATGATTATGAATTTTCATGCCGCCATTATGTTAAACTACTTAATAGTCGCAGATAAATGTAGCAAGAACAATATTAGTTAGACTTTAAACGGTTTGCAATGTAGGATGACATGTTTCCCACTACCTAGTCAGTGGCGATTATTTAATTTTGTAAGAAAATTGCCGGTAATCGGGAGCTTGTACAATGCGCAATGGAGACCGACGGCGATGTGACAAAACACATCTGTCACTTGACCGGTGATCCACTTGCGGTCCATGCTGCCTTTGCGGTACTTGACTGTCAAGTTACTTGCACACCTACTTACCTGCTTTCAGTACAGTATGCAACTTGTATTCTGATTTTTTTAAGCTAAGTGCCTTTAATAGGTGACAGAACTATATGTCGTCCGGGGAGATACCCCCGCCCTCGTAATCCGCCGTGAATCAGTATTTGTGTTTCAGTGAAAGACGCGTGATTGCCAGGTAAACTTACTGTGAGGCATCTTAGTCCTGAAGAGTAACGTGTCTATGAACGATGGGACTTCAATTCTGTTTGAGATTGAATATGGGTGTGTGTGAATGACGGCTTGAAATCACGCGACCTGAACTCGTTTGCTACTCTTTTAATATAAAAAAAATCTTTAACTAGTTCCAATTAAAACGAAATAATTAGGTGTACTACCTAAACTACCACTGAAAGATAAGTTCAAGTGGTTGTTATTCCGTTATTATTTTATTGTTCAGACTATCCAGGCTCTTCCAGCTATCCAGGAACCTTATGCCTAAAAACATTAGGAAGCACGAAACAGGAGAACTTTTAAGAGATTTCTCTTGGAACATTCTTTAAAATACTGGTTAAGTCTATGAATTAGCTGATTCTTCTTTTCAATGATGTTTATTTTATATTGTGTGTTTATTTGTGTGTATAGTATGTAGTTGTGTGTATAATGTATAATTTTATATATGTACATTTACTGTGTAAATATTTATCGTTGTGACCAAATTTTCTTTAACCATATACCTACCACATATTCTCACTATTATCCGTAGTAGAATGCCTTAAGGTGTTAAAGAATAAATAAATGAAAGTAAAAAGTAACTACTATGACTAAACTTTCAAAGTAGTGCTCAAGCTTCACAACAAATTATTCTTATTTCTGTATGAAATTGAACACGATATTAACAATAACAAGCCGCAATTACTTCTATCCGTGATCGTCCCTCAACGCGTCCAATGCATATCAATCTAACTCGTTTAAAGTGGAACACGATAGCATAAATTGAAATAATTCTATGTATAATTTAACCCTTAATAATGTAAATGATTTTCATTGCGTCGTCATAAAATTATGCGCTATCATGCTTAACGACTATGGCACGACAACTAAACTTATGGCCAATGCTTGTAATTAGAAATATTTTAAGAAACGGCGGACATACAACTTTTTAAAAATATATATCAATGATCGTTGAATAGTATGAATTTAGGCAACCCGTACTGGAGGTCAGAGCACGAATTAGAAATTGACTAACACGCGTGATTTACTTCGAAGTACTCGAAATGCCTTACTTAGTGTGAGCATCATAGAACAATATACGTGAGCTGAAAATGTTATCATGCTCTATTTCTTCCGCGCCTGCTGTCACCACTAAATCCCGACCTCCGGTACATACACACATTGGCGCGGATCCAAAACATAAGTTCGCACATACAAGAAACACTGCAATACGATTCGTACCGACACATTCACATACGTGGTGTATAAATTCACCTCCATATGCTTCAGTATAACACGCTAGTGTATAACGTGTTATACTGAAACTGGCATAACACGCTAAACTCAAATGGGCATGTGAACCACGCCTCCTTCGCGCCTCTAACGTTTTTTTTTGACAAAAAATACACATTGTTTTTAATCATTTTTCAGTCAAACTGTAGTACAGATTGCCTTACAGTTTGTGGTACACTTTATTTGTGGTACCGATCATAAAATAAAGTAAGCCAGTGGAAGGTCGAGTGGCTCGAACAATTCAAACACGCGTGTTATTCCGCTGCGCCGTCAACTCGGTTCGAGCCGCACATCAATTACTGCGCCACGCGGGCCGCTATAAATTGATTGCTTCCCCAGCTCGACGTGGCGCAACCTCTCTTTATTTCATTCTTCACATCCGCGACTCACATTCTATTGTCCGGTATAGGCTAACATAGAAAAACCATCCATTCTACCATCCAACGGAGTTTAACACTCCAACTGTTGATTCTATTTATTTGAAGAGCACAAATACAAATAAAAAACATTGAAGATACTCTAGTAGTTTAAATATAACTTTTAAAGTAATATGTTGTCTATATATCACATGAGAAATCTAAGCAGTATTTTGTTAGTCCATTGGTCTTAATTTCAGTAACAGCCTAATCGATGTTAACGGGATTTTAATGCAGAAATAGGTGACCACTTACCAGCCAGCCAGACGACCATCTTAGCCCTCAGGAGTAGTGACGTATCGACGTCCGACCTCAGGTAGAACTTCAGTTTTGTTAGAAGTCCGATGTGGGTGTCCAGGGGCTGCAGTGACCACTTAACATCAGGTGGCCTGCACGCTCGTTTTTGCTTTTTAAACAGAAAAAAAGTATGAACCATGACGAAAATGTAAATGACGTAGCCACTTTAAATGATGGTAAAACACTTTGTGGTTCGAATCCATAGGCACTAACACCACAACTATTGCTGCCTGTCAAACTCTGCTGTGTTCTAGTTTCTAGGGTTCGATAAGAGCAATATTTTGCACAAAGCGTTCCAACACGAGGTGGGACTCCAATTTTACTTGGGTTCGATTACAGGTGTCCATAGACAGCAGTGACTTACCATAGACAGCATGCATGCACTGCATGCTCCAGCAAAAACTCTTTGGAAAATAATTCGCCTAACTCAGATAGAGACAGATTGTAAACAGTCCCACGATTCGACCAATAAAACCCGTGCCCGTGACCCGTGCCCAACAAGGGGATATAGAAAAGGATTGGAACCAAGGACATACATAACTTCGAAAAACGTACGTGCGGGATTCAAACCCCGGACCCCAGTGTGATAGAACGAAATCTCAACCAGGGTATCACTGCTTAATACCTTTAAATTACGATATTCATAGAAATGCAAAAGTTATTCTTCTATGAAAACATTAGCTATATTAGAAACAGTTGCTACACTTGAAAAGAACATATCCGAACTACCCATCGTCTGTACGCAATCTCACATACTTTCAATCTAGGCCTACCGTCTATAACCTACCTGTATGGCGAAACAGAACGAGAAACTATTTCTGTGACCTATTTCCGTGAACTATTGGCGGCTCAACAGAAACACCCGATAAAAAAATGTTTTTCATAAATCAAAAGGCTCTCCGTGCTCATCGACTGTTCTGTATGCAATTTAAAATAATATAACTAGTTCAGAATGTACTTAAGTTGTATTGATTTGATTCAATTTTAAATTCTGTGAAGAATACTCGTAATGTATGTGGAAATGATAATAATATTACAAAAACAAAGACTTGTTTTAATAACCATATATATACCCAGATATGATTGCACCGCCACGTATTAGCAGCACTATAGCAACAGTATAGTGCTGCTAAACGGCAGAAATAGGCGTTCTATTTTATTCTATTGTGAAGGCTATTTTGACGGTAAGGAAAAATCAATTTTTCGTTCCATCTTAATTCTCAGGAATAGCAATGTATGTGTGACTGGCATAAAACAGGACTTCTCTTCTTTATGTCCTTGGTTACATGTCCATGGAGGATAGATACCAGTTACATTAGTCGGGCTGCGTACTGATATGCTACTCCCATTATATATAAAAAGCAAACAAACTAACGCTTTCTGCACTCATAGCAACACACTAGGATATCCTATTTCGCAGATGCTATATACACATAAACGACATGTACACTAACACCCAGACCCAGAATAGGAATCTAAATTCATCATCTAGGTGTCTGACTGACGGGAAATCGAAACCAGAACCCTCTGCGTGTCAAATCGGTATAGCAAACAAACACCCAGACCCAGAATAGAAATCTAAATTCATTATCTAGAAGTCTGACTGGTTGGGAATCGAACCCGGAACCATCTGAGTGTCAGGCCCGTACGGCAACCCACGCGGGTCGTGAAATAACCAGTGTTCTCAACTTGTAAGCTTTGTAACACCGAGTGAAACAAAGCCACAGCCAGATAATTGACGAGAACTGCAGTCAATCGCACAGCGTTTTAATCACGCTGCGGGAAACAGTATGAGAAATCAAACCAACCAGTGACCCACTAACACGGGATCGTCAACGCTGTCGACGACTCCATTGTATGCAAAGCTGGCTTAATTGTTATCTCCGAACAGGAACCGAACGCCTACAGTAATACGGTTAGGGCATGTATGCGGCAGTTCACAAGCAAACCCGTTCGTATATGAAAGCTTAGTGACACTGTTGAAAGGATTTATTGCTAATGCGAAATCTCTAAATAATATAATGTTTTCAGGTATGTCTGTTTGTCCGCTTATTTTTGGACTACACGATGTATTTTTTCATGTATATAAGAAAAGTAAACCAGCGTGCAGGCCACCTAATGTTAACTGGGCACTGCAGTTAATTTGTTTTTTATATCTCAGAAGAGTAGCAGGCGTGCAAGCCAGCCGATGTTAAGTGGTCACTTAAATCAATGGACACCTACATCTAACCTCAAACAGATCTGAAGACCTATTTAAGGTCCGTTAATCCCTTTCTATTTTTGAAGCCTAAGATAATCGCAAATTTTCAACATCATAGATAATTTCTTCCCGATGGTTTACGCTTATAACTTATTAAAATATGTAAATTAATTACGCGAGTGAAGTCGCGGGTAACAGCTAGTAAGTGATATGATATGTTTTTTTCATCTTTTACATAATAGGATTATTTATTGTTCGAAAATTAATTTAAGAACAATAAATAATTAAAATAAACCCAGCTTTACACCTGTCTACTTTATAAGAATTTTCGATTAGTGCAAACTTATACTTCGGATTTATTTATTTTCAGGAGGCAGTTGAACGTAAGAAAATTATTCTTTTTTTTAATATAACGAAACGATAACGACATACCACCAATAAATAGATGCCAACTTTATTGGTGGTAGGACTACGGTTACCAAGGAAGTGCCACCATCGCCCTCGAAATCCATCGTGAAGCAATTCTTGTTTCATTTGAAGAAGAGTGATATGTATATAGACATATGTATATTCTCTTACAAGCTGTTTTAAATTCTCGCTATTAAAACGAAATGACAATGAAAACTTCAATGTTATTCTTATACCCATCAAATAAAATTTATTTAGACAGTAGACTTTGGAGATACATAGACATAAACCTTCCCTAATTGACGTCACGCGAACCATATGTTACATTTAGTCTTCTATCCAACACTGGGGACTGACCTGTGTTTCTTTTGCCTAAGCATTTATCTACTTAACATCTTTCCCAAATGTTTATTATATTTTTACACAAACAATTACTAACGGAATATTATATCCCACGTGCCCAAGTATCTAACTACAAACTGGGTGGGTTCAGGGCATCGACCAACAACGATCACGTCTAAACGTTTTTGTAACTAAAAGCATTTTATGTCTTGTATCTTTAACCATGATCTTGCTCACAATGCAGTGTAGAACGATAAAACCTTACCACCATACATGGCGTGTGGTCCGCCCTACCCATAAGGAGATTTGAGGCAAAAAATGTTGTTAAATTGCTTGTTCCCTGTATCTCATTCGAAAACAATTTTCCTGGTAGAAAAACCATAATTCCTCAAATCAAAATTATAATACTCTTTAATAAATGATTAATTTATGACGATAAATTAATAAGTGATGAGACCTGGTAAGCTATATTCTTACGTGAAGGATCTGCGGATGACCTTAGAAATCCTGTCTTTTTTGGTATTACAGATGAAGATTTACCATACACTACATTGATCATATAACATCGTACAATACCACAACATAAAATAAATAAATACTAATGATTTTCAATAGGTCGTGGAACTACAGTTCGTCCGGGCAGGTACCACCGCCGTCCTCCTAACTCGCCGTGAAGCAAAGCTTCTGTTTCGGTTGGAGAAATGTCGTTGCCGGAAATGATTAGAACAAGGCGGCCATCTTAGTCCTTGGGAGTAGTGAAACCTCATCGTACAACCAGACTTCAGTGTTGTTTGAGGTTAGATGTGGGTGTCCTTGGGCTGCAGTGACATGCAAACTGATTTGCTACTCTTCTCACATAAAAAAAATACACAAATTTCTGCTTTACATCAGCAACGTTGAACGCTGCCCTGGTTTGATGCGTGTGACAAGGGTACTTCAAGGAGGTACTCCAACTTAGTCCTCAGAGATTACAACTCATCTGTAGCTGACTTCACATAAAACTTCATCCTCACTCTTAGTTGGGGTCATGAGCAGTGGTTACCACTTACCGTCAGCAGACAAGAGGCTCGTTTGGTGCATCTGTCCTATAAATAAATAATTCGATATTCGTTGTGCACACAAATATTTTCCTTCCCTAAATGTACTACAATTCTGACAAATATTTTGCAACCATAACAGCGTTGATAAAGCAATCGCATTGCTGCCAATATTTTAGAGCATACGACACATCGACGTGTTCAGTTGAGCAGAAAACAATTTCTCTCTCACCATTTTATCATAGAAATACAGTCGCCTCCGCTATAACTTAGATGTATCTGCTAGTTAACTTACCACTATATCGTAGTCGTTAATCTGCCCTGTCCGATTCATTATGAAGGAAACAGTGGCCACTCGTTTCACCACTGGCGCCTAAAGTTCCCGTTGTCCGCACATTCACCAACAAACGTTATTCGACAATTTATGTTTTTATTTTATGATTATAATATTCAATTTATCGACTCAAAAATGAAGTCGTTAAAATAAAATGAATAAATCCTTTAACGGGAAATACTTTATGTAACTTTCCCGTTGCTCTGTTTATTTGCACACTTAACTCAAACCAACTTTTTGGTTCTGCGAAAATAACAAAGTTAAAGTAGCCAATACTCGCTGGCCATATTTGCCCCACTTGTTGATAGTTTTTTGTACTTCTATCATTAACCGGTTACTGTCCCACTACTGGGCACGAGTCTCTTCTCAGAGTGAGAAGGGTTTGACTATAGTCTTCCACGCAGGCCAAGTGCGGTTTGGTAGACTTTAAACACCTTCGAGAACTTTACAGAAAACTCTCAGACATGTAGATTTTCGCACAATATCTTCCTTAACTGTTATAGCGAGTGATAATTAATTTGTAAAACGAACATAACAACGATAAATCAGAAGTGCGTATTCGAACCCCGAACCCTTAACGTGAGAGGCCGGAGTTTTACCTGCAACTTCGACTCGTCATCGTGGCTTTTTGTAACATAAATTATATCTGAATCATGATAAAGTATTGATTTTACCACTTAGACTAGTAGAATTTTGTTACGTTTTTAAAGTGTGATAATTTTGGACCGGTAACGTACTTTGAATTTCATTTTGAATTTTAGGACCAGTTCACCTTGTAGAAACTGCATCCTGTCCAGGCATGCACAAAAAAATCATAATTTTTGTATATATTAATTTCTTTTTTTTTATATTTTTACTTTTAATTTCTTAAGTTAAAACTTCCAGAATTGCAAATTGAATAGTTTACTACTCTGCCGTTGTAGCTATGATACCGTTACATAGCACAACCACTTTTTGAATTATGGCCAAAAAATGTGTAAAATTTCAAAATTATTGCAACATATTAACTAGATGTTATATGCATATGTTTGAGGTATCAGAAATAGATATAATAGACGTTTTTTAGATACTTTTAATTCTTATTTTACTGATTACGAAAATCTCAAAATGTCGAAATTAGATGTTGGGTAGCGGCATTTTGTATATTTTACCCTTGTCTGGGAAACATGTAAAGCTATTAAAATAGGACTTTTTATGATATAATAGGCTAGTGTTGTTCCCTAACCTACTTTATTTTGTGTTCATCCCCTTAATTGAATAAGAATCCTTATAAATACGTCACATGCTATACATCACATTGATAGGCGGTAGAACTTTAGTTCGTCCGGGTAGTATCACCGCCGTTCTAATAATCGGAGAGGTGCGGTTGCCAGGCACATTTACAGCGAGGCGACCATCTTACTGCTCAGTAATGTCGTATCTACGTACGATCTCAGATAGAAATTCAGTTTTGTTTAAGATTACATGTGGGTGTCCATGGGATGTAGTGACCACTTAACATCAGGTGGTCAGCACATTCCTTAGCTACTCTTCAAATATAAAAAAAGTATAGTCGTCCTAAGGAGATGAAATAAGTCACAATGATCCGCAATCAGCTCCGGTTTTCACATCCATTAGTTTTCCAAATGTCGAACGAAGATTGACCACAATCTGTTTCGCTTCGTTAAACCCACACATTCTATCTCATTCATCTGCGGTCTATTAATAGACTGATAGGTAGCTCTAAATAAGTTCTAGATAAATTTGCCACATAAGGCTTGCGACACAGTTAAGCTGAACTGCGATATGTTGCAATCAGTTCCGACGTAACTTGCCGCATCGATCGATGCCGTGGCAAATCTATTTTGCTTCGTTAAACCCACACATTCTATCTCATTCATCTGCGGTCTATTAATAGACTGATAGATAGCTCTAAATAAGTTCTAGATAATTTTGCCACATAAGGCTTGCGTCACAGTTAAGTTGACCTGCGATATGTTGCAATCAGTTCCTACGTAACTTGCCGCATCGATCGATGCCGTGGCAAATCTATTTTGCTTCGTTAAACCCACGCATTCTATCTCATTCATTTGCGTTTTATTAATAGACTGATAAGTAGCTCTAAATAAGTTCTAGATAAATTTACCACATAAGGCTTGCGTCATAGTTAAATTCACCTGCGATATGTTGCAATCAGTTCCGACGTAATTTGCCGCTATCGATCGATGCCGTGGCAAATCTATTTAGCTTCGTTAATCCCACGCATTCTATCTCATTCATCTATGTTTTATTAATAGACTGATATATGTCTATAAATAAGTTCTAGATAAATTTACCACATAAGGCTTGCGTCACAGTTAAGTTGACCTGCGATGTGTTCCAATTAGTCCCGACGTATCTTGCAGCCTTCTGTCGATGCCGTAGCAAATCTGTACTTCTTCGTTAAATGCACACATTCTATAATATTAATTAGTTTAATTAATATTAAAAGACTGATAAGTACGCCTAAATAAGCTCATTCTAAATTTACTACTAAAACATGCATCACAGTTAAGATGATCCGCGATTTGTTGCAATAAGTCCCGATGTATCTTGCCGCCTGCGATCAGTCCCGTAGGAAATGTCTTGTTCCTCGTTAAAACCACACATTCTATCTCATTCATCTACGTTTTATTAATAGACTGATAGGTAGGCCTAAATAAACTCTATCTAAATTGACTACCAAAGGTTCGCGTCACAGTTAAGTTGACCCTCGATTTGTTGCAGTAAATCCCGACGCATGTTGCCGCGTTCGATCGACCCCGTATGTAATCTATTGTTCTCCATTAAATCCGCATATTCTATCTCATTCATCTACGTTCTTTTAACAGACAGATGGGTAGACCTAGGTCCATAATCATACTAGCTAAATTTACAAGCTATTTACCTCCAGCTAAATCTAGCTAAATTTACTACTAAAGTTTGCATCACAGTAAAGTTGACGAGCGGTGTATTGCAATCAGTTCTGATGTATCTCGGGGCCGTCGATCGATGGCGTGGCAAATGTGTTTTGCATCGTTAAACCTACATATTCTATCTCTCATATCTTTCTTCTATTAATAGCCTGGTAGGTGATCTAAACATGTCTCTATAGCTCTATAAATATAGTTATTTGCAGTGCTAACACAAAATTTGCATCATAGTAACCACTGATTTAGGTAATATTACGGCCACTAACGCTGGTGTCCGAATCCGACCTCTCTCCTCTCCTCTGAATATATCGATTTTTTTTATGTTTGTAAAGTAGCAAACGGGCATACAGCCTACCTGATGTTAAGTGGTCACCGCAGCCCATGGACACCCACATCCAACCTCAAACAAAACCGGAGTTCCGTTTGAGGTTGTATATGGATGCGTCACTGCTCCTAAGGACTATGATGGTCGCCTCGCTATATGTATGCCTGGCAACCGCACCTCTCCAGCCGTAACACAAAACTGCTTCACGGCGGATTATGAGGGTGGCGGTGGTAATTCCCCAGACGAACGATTGTTCTACCACCTTGTACCAATTTAAATGCGTATTAAAACATCGTAAGGGAAACCTAGATTCCTGAGTTCTCCGTAAAATGTATGAAGTGTACCAATTCGCACTTGGCCAGACTATGATCGAATTTTCCCATTCTGAGGGGAAATGCGGCCAGCATGTGGACTGCAATGGGTTGATGATGGTGATTATCACAGTAACGTTCATTCGCGATCGCATGTCGCAATCAGTTCATACATTAATCTCAGAACCATTAGTTGGGCCGTGATTAATCTCTCTTTAAAACCCATAATCTTTTTAAGGTAAGGAAGATTTCTCATACAATTTCTCATATTTATCTTGTATTAATAAACTGAAAGGAATATACATATCGTGTGATACGTTCAATATCATCAACCCATTGATGTCCCACTGCTGGACACGGGTCTCCCTCAGAATGAAAAAGGTTTAGCCATAGTTCACCACGCTGACCGCGGTTTGGTAGATTTCACACACCTTCAAGAACTTTACAGTAATCTCTCAGGCACGCAGGTTTCATCACGATGTTTCCCTTCACCGTCAAAGCAATTAATTTATGATAATTAATGATAATTAATTTCTAATACGCATATAACTTCGAAACATCAGAGATGGGTGCGGGATTCGAACCCCGGACACCCAGCGTGAAAGGCCGGAATCTTAACCACTAAGCTATTAATGCTTTGATCATATACATACCATTTCTCATATTTATATTGATTAACAGACTGAAAACAAATTGCACGTTCTCTTAATATCTAAGTAGATTCGTATCTTTACTGACACACTGATGACTAAAATAGGATACACCATGTGCTAAATTTACCTTACTACAACCCATCAAAAACTTTTTTATTTATCTTTGAAGAGTAGCACAACAGCGTGCTAGTCACCTGTTCGTATGTGGTCACTGCAGGCGATGGACAACCACATCTAACCTGAAACAAAACTGAAGTTCTCTCTGATGTCATATGTCGTACATGGATGCGTCACTACTCCTGAGGACTAAGATGGCCGCCTCGCTGTAAATATGCTCGGTAACGGCACCTTTCCAACTGAAACTCAAAAATTGCTTCACAGCGGATTATGAGGGCGGCGGTGGTACTTCTTCGGACAAGCTATAGTTCTACCATATATCAAAACACACACATATGTTACAAATACGTTTAGAAATGTATGTATTTAATTGTTATATTAGGTATTTAATTCTGAATCTGCCTTACCACACACTTCAACTCAGAATACAATAACGCCACACCGCACCACAACAGAAATAGGTGTGCCGGTGATCCTGTAACATTTTTTTTGTACGGTATATTATACGGTATTATCCATATACTAGGCTATAATATTTCCATATACTAAGCTATGGGCTTAACTTGCATGTAAATGCAAGTTGAGCTTATAGCAATAATTAGTACTTGAAGGCCAATTATGAGTTCCATTTTTAGATATGCTATAGAGGCTAACGTCAGAAGGTTCTACTGCCTTTAAAACTCCATCTATGAATTAATAAAATTCTCACTAAATATTATACGAGATCAAATAGTTTCACGCGACAAAAACATACATCAAGCTGTATAGTTTAAGAAAGTCTGGAGCCGTCATGTGGGAGCTCAACTGCGGTTCTTATTTTACCATTGAAATACGAGGGACTTCGCCTCGCGAAATATTTGAGATTCCGTTAAGGCATTAAAACTATAATTAAGAACCTGACAGTAATATATTGCACTGTACTATAATGTTTTTTTTTCTTATTTGGCTTTGTCCTTAAACCATCTCTAAGAATAAAGAAAAACAGAAAACTTTGCCATTAATGAAATTTTAAATTACCCTCTCCATATAAAAGTTATATTGCGAAAAAATAAACAATTTACGAAATTATGACGTAATACGTATACATATGAACATTGAGATATTCTTTACCTTAAAATAGAAAATTACACCGAAAAGTGTCCATTCATGGCGACACGTTATATGCATAAAGCGGATTCTATATAATCTTACATTCCGAGTGTTAATTGGTCCTGATTACCTGCAAAGATTTATAAGCTTCCAATTGCATTAAACGCCCATCGTTTAAAAGATCACAATTATCCACGTAATTGGCCATAAAGCATCTCTTATTAATTGCTCATTGTAACGTAATAGAAATTGCCAGTTAATAGAATAAGAGCATGGGCTTGCAGACGATTTATATTGTATGCCACATAATAAATCACGCTGTAACATCAGAATACAAACGTACATAATGAATTCGTATGCCGATCATGTTTATGATTGCGTGTTTTTATATGAAGTAAAAAAAAAGTCGCAAGTAGAAGTGAGTGATAACCTAGTGGTTAAGATTCTGGCATCTCACGCCGGGGTTCCGAGGTTTGAATCCCGCGCGCACGTCTAATTTTCCGAAGTTATGTGCGTATTAGAAACTATATATAGCAAGTTATAATTCATTATAACTTCCTTTAACAGTAAAGGAAAACATGATGAGGATAACCTACACATCTAAGAGTTCTTTGTAAAGTTTTCGAAGGCGTGTGAAGTCTACCAAGTCCTAACTTGGCGTGGTAGACCATGGTCTAACTCTTCTCATTCTGAGCGGAGACCCGCGCCCAGCAGTGGAAAATCATTAGGTCAATGATGATGATAATTAAAAACAAGTAGTGGCAGCAAGTAGCAGTAAAGTCTAGTAGGATGATATTAAGTGGTCGCTGTTGTCCATGGACGTTCGCTACCCGTACCCGACCCTAATAGGACAGAAGTCCTTATTACTTTTATGACGTGGTATACGTTAGCGATAAAGCAACTGGTCGGATGGTTTATAACTGTAAAGGTATATTTCCCATTTGTAAGAACAGCCTTTAATTATCTGTTTATAGAAATAAGATCGTTTATTACATTACAATTTATTCAAAACTCTTGTATTTACCCGAGTGCGACAGGAGAAAGGTTATGTTTTTCGAGTATATGTATGACAAGACAATAAACATATTATTTGTTTGGGACGCACTGTGGCCTTAATGGCTTGATGAATTTTAACAAATGTGGTGTTGTTAGATTCGCGTTGATAGGGCGAGTGAAGCTGGCTACATTCAAATGTAAAAAATCAAAATGGGTACTTTCATCTTTCTTAGCGTGCCATGTTTATAGTGCCACAATAGTTACATTTATATAAACGATGAAGTTGTAATACAAATACAAATAATTTAATTGTTGTAATGTTTGTTTTGTAGATGGTAGAACTGGAGATGGTACAGTTCTTCAGGAGGAATAAACATCGAAATTAATACTTTTATTAATACATACATAGTTTATTCACCATAATGGACTGACGATATCTCTTTTGTTTTCAGGAGCTGAAAGAGAGCTTCAATTATGGCCTGTTCTGCCCGCCGGTCAACGGCAAGGCCGGCAAGTTCCTGGACGAGGAGCGGCGACTTGGCGACTACCCCTTCAACGGACCGGTCGGTTATCTCGAGGTGAGGCGTCTTTACATTAAACGAATACATACGATTTTTACTGTCGACCCGCGTGCCATTGTCAAAATCGGTCTACCTTACTCATAATTCTGGCTTCGATGCCAAGGACCTTTATTGACAACCCGATGCCATTATAACCACCGGCCTACCTTAAAGATAGATCCGGATTCGATCCCCAGGATTTTTACTGGAAATCCGCGTGTGTTTGTAACCACCGGTCTACCGTAAAGATGGTGCTGAATTTGATCAGTTGGCCTGCACGATCGTGTTTTTTTGCTATTCTTCAAATATAAAAAAAAGGAAGCGTTTGATTTCATTTTCCTTCCAAAATCTGGCTAAAGGCGCGGGCGCAGTGTTTAATTCTATTTAAACATTCATTTATTTTTTTAAATTATTCAAAAATAGGTGTTTTGTACGGTTTAAAGCTATCCGCCCGTAGCATTTTGGTTCCAAAAACTGTAGCATTTATGCGCTTTTTCATATTTATATGATTTTGTTACGTTTCACCGATAATATTAAAAAGATGTTGACACCATGTCAGAAAGACAATAAAATAAACTTCCGACAAAATATTTAAAACATTTCACTTTTGTCTTTTAAGTTTTAACTGAGTTTATTGTACCTACGTATCACGAAAGTAAAACATGAAGATTAAATTACGATCTGCTAATATCTCAGGCGCTGCTCTAAGTTCGCTTAATTCTCAATTATAATTCAGTGAAGTAGTTTAAGAAAGTTTTAGGCATACTTAAATTTAAATGAATATTAACTTTAAAAACTTAATTTAAATTTAGCCACTAATCGCCCACCCACCCAACACAGGACCGCTCCCGACATTGCTTAACTTTATAGATCGGGACAATATGCGTTTAATTCATATTAATTTACAAATAAAAAAAGTCTAATGATAATGATAGTTATGATTTCATAGATGGTAGAACTATGAAATCACCATGTATGTATGTATATATCACTATGTATGTACCGATATTTAACTATGTATCTTCGTCTGGGAAAGTACCACCGCCGCCTTCATGTTTTTGTGTTTCGGTTGGAGAGTTGTGGATGCCGGACACACGGTTTTTGTGTTTCGGTTGGAGAGTTGTGGATGCCGGACACACTTACAGCGAGGCGACCCTCTTAATCCTCAGGAGTAGTGACGCAACTACGTACGACCTCAAACACGACAGACTTCACTTTTATTTGAAGTTAGATATGGGTGTCTATGGGCTACAGTGACCACTTAACATCAGGCGGCCAATACACTCGTTTACTCCTCCTGAAACATAAAAAAAACACACAGACCGTAATTGTTACGTTTTCGATCACTATTCCAGTTGAAGTACAAACGGCGGGTGTACAAGATGCTGAAACTCGACGAGAAGACGCTGAAGACGCTACATTCGCGCGCCAACCTGCGCCGGTTCATGGAGAACGTGGCGCACGCGCAGATAGACAAGATCACCAAGGCATGCGCGAAGGGACTCGACCCTAACTTCCATTGTCATGAAACTGGAGGTGAGTCAATTTTGCCAGCAAAATTTAATGAAGCTGCTTATAAATTTATTGGTAAAAGTGACAACACTTCGAGTTCCTCGATTCGGCTTTGGAGACGCTATCGCCATATCTTCTGCCTTATACTAACAGTATTTTAACACAAGCGTTTATGCTTGTATTTTAATTTCAAAAGTGTGGTATACGAGGAATTCCAAATAAATCCTCAAATGTAGCAATTCATCTGTAATCGACCTCATGTTATTTAATCTCTGTGGAGTTGTATATATATTACTGAGGAGACCACTTATCGTTAGGTGGAATACATACCGATTTGCTACGTGTTAAACGCTGCTGTGTTCCGGTTTGGAGGGTGTGTTAAGGGAGAGAATCTTCTATGAAGCGTTCCAATTCAGTCCTCTGGACGACAAGATATCGATGGCTAACCTCAGACAGGAATTCAATATTTTTTTAAGTTAGGTGAGGTTACAGATGTCTATGGACGGGGACCACATCAGGTGGAATGCATAGTTGAAGCTTAACAGATGGTAGAACTAGAGTTCGTCCAAGGGAGTACCACCGCCGTCCTCATAATCCGCAGTGAAGCAGTTTTTGTTTCGGTTGGAGAGATGCGGTTACGGGGCACACTTACAGTGAGGCGACCATCATAGTCCACAGGAATAGTGACGCATCTACTTATGACTTCAGATAGAACTTCAGTTTGATGATGATAGCCCAGATATATGATTTTTGGCCATCCAAATTTAGGTACTCATTAAAAGTCGAGGTCTGAGTCATATATGTAAGTTAACCAAGAATAAGCAACGTCTTAAACTTAACTGTTAACTTTATGAAAGATATACATTGCATATATGAAGAAACCATTAATCTTGCCCCTTCACTTACATTGAAAATGTAGTAACGGCATGGCTGTTAGGCTACAGTAGCCATGACTAAACCCCATTATTATTTATATGCTGATTGTTTATCTTCCATTGTTCGATTATTTAGTACAAATATCTCATCTGTTGTTCGAGTAGAGGAACTTAAATTAACACAGACCGTATGTTTTGATAGTACTGTTTAAAATTCTTGCTATATGTGGTATGAATGGCGCTCAGAACACCATTGTGTCAGCTCTATTGTGTGAAAACCGTATCAATTCGTCCGTGCATAATTTGCGATAAATGTCGTTACAGCCTTGAAAGTGACTGAAACTAATTTCCTTTTGGTTTGCATTCATAATTTTCTTACACTGTCATATATCATAAAGTGAAATAGTTTTATTTTCCCAAAAATAACATGGGTCCCAAGATAAACCCTGTGAAACGCCAAAAATTTAAGAGTTACGCTACGCCGTTGAGTTTAGATTTAAGAAAGGAGACGTTAAGTAATTTCATTGCGTGTCGTACTACGTACAGTGAAGGTTCCATATTCTGGATGATCGTTCACGGTAACACTCCAAGTTAATATAAAGTAAAATAAAAAAAATATTTGCGCCAAATATCCGACATCTCAAAACCACGCAATATATTCTGCGCAAAGATTTTTTTTAAGTTCTAATACATTTGATTTTTACAGATAATTCTATTCCACAGTTTAAAAGTTACACGGGAGGAGATACAATTTCGCGCTTGGCTGTTTATTTTAACTCTTTTCTTGTTTTTTTTTTTCCTTTACCTTTCTTATCCAGAAATCGTATCATTCTTCCAGAGACACCTTTAACTGTCGCAGCTGGCCTAAAATCGCCGGGCAAAGTCCTAATAGCCCTAGTAAATGGCGGCGCTCTACTAGACTATCGAACGAAAGACGGCAGCACAGCTATGCACAGAGCTGTCGAGAAGAACTCCTTAGAAGCTGTTAAGACTCTCCTGGAACTCGGTGCCTCGCCTAATTATAAGGATGGGAAGGGATTAACGCCCTTATACCTGTCTGTCACGAACAAAACCGATCCGCTGTTATGTGAGACGCTGTTGCATGATCATGCGACCATTGGAGCTACAGATCTACAGGGATGGCTAGAAGTTCATCAGGTATGGTTTTGTAACTTCGTCAGTTCTTGGTAACTAACATATGCCCGCGAATTCGTTCGCGTGATGTCTGACGAACTTTCATCTCCCATTTTACTTTCTTAACAGCAGAATTACTGGAAATTCTGTCAGTGGGTGCTTACGTGATAAAGGAACCCTCTATCCAAATTTAATGTTTTTACATTCAGTAGTTTAAGCTCTGCGACGACTAATTAGTCCAGTCAGCCAGTACATTACTTTACATGAATAGATTTAGATTTTTTGTTATCTATCGAATTCTGTTTCATTTCCAAAAGAACAAAATTCTTATTTATCTCTATAATGAAATCCATTTCATAAGTTATAACATTTACTGCAACATGTCTAATGTATTTTTTAATGAAGGTATTAAGAATCACGACTGATCAATTCTTTTAGATTTTGCCTGACTTTAAATATTTTTCAAAAACATACAGGAGTATGAAACAGTTCCTAATTCATTTGTATTCCGTTCTTGTTGAGAAAGATTAATCTGAAGAACTAAACAATCGAATGTAGTATTGCAAATCTTATCGTCACCTGTTGCAGGCTTGCCGGAATGGTCTGGTTCAGCACTTAGACCACTTGTTGTTTTACGGTGCCGACATGAATGGCCGCAACGCATCCGGGAACACGCCCCTACACGTTTGCGCCGTCAACGCGCAAGACTCCTGCGCCCGGCAGCTGCTCTTCAGGGGCTGTGACAAGGAGTCCCTAAACTTTGCTAACCAGACCCCTTATCAAGTATTTATTATTTTTACTTACGTTAAAATAGAGCAAACGAGCGAGCAGACCACCTGTGGTTAAGTGGAAATGGATATGGATATCCACATCGAACTTCAAACAAGACTGAAGTCCTGTTTATACGCAGATGTATCACTACTCCAGAGGACTAAGATGGTAGCTTCGCTTATAAGTGTCGGGTAACCTCGGGTACACAACCACGCCTCACCAACTGAAATACATGAATTGTTTAACGGCGGATTATGAGGGCGGCGATTGTCTCCCCTGTCGAACTTCTTCTGAGAGGTGGTAGAACTATAGTTCATCCGCGGAAGTGCCACCGGATAAGACATCACGTGGATATTACACACGTTAACTTTACGAAAAGTGTATTTTGAAATGAGTCATATCTTCGACATGCCTCGGGGAACACTTGAGCAAATATAACATCACATGTTAAATATTTGATCAGAAATTAAATATATTGTTATGTTACTCTTAATATAGTATTTCAATTTAATTGGTGGTAGGCCTAGTTCGGCCGAAGTGGTACGACCGCCGCCTTCACAGCGCCGTGAAACAATTTCGTGTTTCGGATAGATTGTAGGGAACACAAGCGAGACGACCAGCTGAGGATTACCTCAAGAGTAGTAACACATCTACGGACATCAGATGAGGCTTACCTTGAGGCATACTTGAGGACCACTTAATACGAGGTGACCGGCACGGCCGTGTACTACTCATCAAACATAAGCGATGCTTTATATTTTTGTATCTTTATATTTGCGTATATATGATGATTTATATTTGTGATTCAGGTAGCGGTGATAGCTGGGAATCTGGAACTAGCGGAGGTGATAAAAAATTACAAGTCTGAGGAAGTCGGTGAGTGGAACGCTCTTCGTGTTTTGTTATGCATGGATTTGGCTGAAGCTTTATAATTATTATTAGGTATAGACAGATACTCATAGATGTTCACTGCCGAGTTACTGGTGGTCTCCGAAAGGTGTCTGCATTCATAGTAGACGGTTTCTAGTTGAAATTAATTTTTTTGGTTAGTCACTGTCATTGCATATGGAACATAGTGAAGTTAGGTACAATAAAATAGTGATGCGTAGTTTATGAACTATTCATTTAAATTTGATGAATCCGTTTTTATGTTAAGAAATAATTTTGAATAATATCTCTCCGTCAATTGAATTATAATTGCTGAAATAATATTATTCAAGTTGTGTTCACTTACTAAGTTCTTAATAATCCATTTTTTTATGAAAATTATCTTATCATAAGTATTTGAGATATTGTTTCCTTATATTATTAATGCCTAATTGGAGTGTATTCTAACAACGAAGTCATTTTAAACATACTGAATTTAATGGATACTTTGATCAAACTTGCAAGAAACTATTTCTTCAATATTTCTGTCGCTTTCGTGTGCCTTATTAGATTGTATACATTTCGATATATAACTACTTAATATAAAATATTCTATTATTATTACGTTACAGCAACTGAATGCTTGCTTTAGAATTATACAATGTATATGATCTATTGATATTAAGCTTTATTATTTAGTATACTTTAGTATAGTGTTATTTACTTAGGCGTGTTGCATGATGCCATCCACCTATCTATATACCTACTATATATCGAGCTGTTTCTATTCCATTGCTTCTCATAATGGTGATGGTTGTATATTGAACGATAAAACATAGTTAACGTATACCATACAATTATAAAAGTTCTACACACTTTACACGCCCAATAACACTAATCGTTAGAAGTTATTATTAATATGTATCATACAATTGTATTTTTATTATTGTATTATATTTTTTTATTGTTTATTAATATTATTTATCATTTATACCGTATCTGTTGTAGAAATATTATTGGTTCGTTTGTGTTGAAGCACGATTAATTTATTTTGTGTTCGTCGGATGACGATCCCGAAACATTGTGAGCCCAATTTCATTTCATCCCTGAGTCGACAATGAGTCGTTTTTCCGCACGTTTTTTTAAGTGTTAGTCTGTTCGGTCGGTAACGAAACGATTGCAGTGCCGTTCCGCGGGCCGCCTCGCTACAATCCGAAGAGGCGGTCGGCGGCGTGGGGGGGGTGGTGGCAGGCGGGCGACCGCTCGTCGCTGGCGTCGTCGACGCGCATCCCGGCCGAGCTGGACGCGCTGCTGCGGCGGCCCGGCGCCGCCAACTCGCCGTGCAGCCTCGAGCGGCCCTTCTCGTCCGCCTCGTCGAGCATCAGCGACGCCAGTCACCCGAGCCACGAGGACGACGCGAGCATCCTCACAGGTAATGCCGCGCCCGAGAGCGGCAGACAACCATCACCATGCCCATCACCACCGAGCCCATCTCGTTGCATGTCTATGTACCGTTTGTTGATCTAGATGTTTTCACGATCCGCTTCTTCGCTTCATTCTTTTCGAGGCGTGTGTTTCTTAGGGTTCCCCTTTCCCTTGTTTAGTTTATTGATACCTATTTGATAAATGTTGACTACGTTGTCTGTCTGTTTCGATGTCGTACGTTTTGAAATTATTGTATTAATGATAAATTACTATTTCTTTCAAGGCTAATCAGTGCTAATTAATTTGTATTATTATAGTACGAAACAATTATTATCGACTAAAATGTGTTTTCAAGATTTACTTTTAAAATTACAATTGGAATTAAAATTGGAATTTTTAGTTTACCAGCGGTTTAATATTTCTTAAAATCTCTTACAACTTTTAAAACGATTACATTCGATTCGAATTTAATTTACATCCGCACATACAAATAAGAGATAAAATAAATAATACAATTTATTAAATTTCAAACTACCAGAAATTTAAAAGTGTCTCAGAAAATAAAAAAGTTGTATTCTAGTCGAATCTTATTACGTCTAAACTTCGAAATGACCAAAGTACAAACTGGCTAAGTTTAAAAACACGCTGTAATCTATACTAATTCTACTTATGTCGATTTACAAACGAGCGATAATACGACGTACTGACTATAAAGCGCAAAAAGCGTTGACAAGCGAAAGGCACTCGCGCTGCGTGCGCTGCACGCGCTGCACGCTGCCACGCTGACGTTGCCGCGGCGTGTCGACAGATAAGAGCGCGGGCGACGCCAGCGACATCATCTCGGACTCGAGCGGCGTGGGCACGAGCACGTCGGACACCACCACGTGCTCGCTGCAGCCCGCCGCCACGGCCGTGTGCCTCGCGCCCTACGAGCCCACCGCGCCCGGACACGTGCGCCTCGCGCAGGGCGACATCGTCGAAGGTAACCCAGGGACTGGTTCCGTTAGGTTGGATCGACAGATTACTTTTATTACATACGAAGAAATTACAATTATGCGTGCAATCCACCTAATTAAGCGGTCATGGCCATGTGGACGTCTGTAAGCAAAAGCAAATAGGATTAACGCTTAACCTAAAATCAGCCACAGATGCCTCACTACCCCCGACTAACTTAGTCGAAGTGGGAACGACTCGCGTAAGTGTATCTCCCTTACCACACTGTTCAAACCAGAACACAGCAATGGTGTAAAAACAGTACAATCCGACGATTATATCGTGATATAATCTTCGGTAAATGTGTCGTGGCCGATAGCTTTATTAGATTCCGTTAAAATGAATGAATACATTCAATACATTTTTTGGCCCGACAAATTTGTCGAGACATTTTTCGGCCCGAGAAATTTGTCGAGACGTTTTTCGGCCCGACAAATTTGTCGAGACATTTTCGGCCCGACAAATTTGTCGAGGCGATAAATGTGAATTAGCTACTATCTTAAGCGCCCTTAATACTAAACACAGAACAATATAAGATGATAGAAGGGCGAGGGAGGCGTAGTCTACGCGCCCCATTTACTGCAACGTGTTATGCCGGTTGTGGCACAACACGCTAGCGTATCACTAGGAATTCATAAACAGGCGTTAGTGAATGT
Source organism: Phareas burnsi (assembly GCA_018249415.1). NCBI lineage: Eukaryota > Metazoa > Arthropoda > Insecta > Lepidoptera > Hesperiidae > Phareas > Phareas burnsi. The sequence continues at coordinate 928 of DWKL01000096.1, read as the reverse complement.
GTAAGCACTAATCATGTTACAGTGCTCCTTGCCTGCGTTGTTGATTGCGTGACTTGTCGTTTCGATACGTGCAGATGTGTGTGACAGCAACAGTGACGACAGCACGCGGAAGAATTAGCGTATGACATTACTAGCCCTCTTATATTGTTCTGTGACTATAGACATACTACAAGAAGTCTTTGCTTTAGCTATAAGGAATCTTGGTGTCTTGTATGACACATTTTGTGCAGGACTCTTAAATTTATTGTCTATTTTGAAGATTATTTTATGTTACTTCCCTTGAGTGGCAAGTGTGAGAGCTTGTTTATCTATAAGAATGTTTTATTATGTTGTAGATGCGCTTTAAGTATTATTGCGTAAGACATAATTTAACGATGCAATGATTTATATTCCAGTACATTTAGGGTCATGTAATTGTTAACGTCCCCAGTGTGGTAGATTTGAAGTGCAAAGCGTGTGAATAGTACATAAATCACAAAGCATCGTATAGTCCTAAGACAGTCAAGTGAATACTAAATAATGTCATCAATTAGTTTGGTACGACCGTCAGTATAAATCAATGAAAAATTATTTCCCTACAACCTTGGGCTTAGGGGGAGGCCTGGAAGGTACTCAACATGCTGCTCCAATGCAGAGTGCTGGAATTACGGGTTAGTTGCCAACACGTTTCGAATGTTTTTAAACCGCCCACAAAGTCTCCGACAGGGTTTGAAAACAACTATCCGGTGTTAACCGGGACCGACAACTTCACGTGCCCTCCAAAGCACGGAAACGCGCATGGAATTTAGCCACTAGCGGTCACCCATCCAACTCACGACCGCGCCCGTTGTTTAACTTTGTATTTGGGCTACGATCTACGCACTGTATATCGTAACATAACCTACAATAAAATTACAAGCAACTATTTATCGACCACAGAGCGATGACT
>DWKL01000095.1:0-25242 GCA_018249415.1 Phareas burnsi | reverse complement strand
TGTATCGTCGAATGTAGATTAGAACATAAAGAGTATAGATAGCGCGTTATATAAATAATGTACAGTTAGATTGGGACCCGAGTGGCCGCCGCGCCTGAGCGGAAGAAGCAACGAGCGCCTGCCTACCAGATTGGTTGCCGGCCTGGAGAAGAAGTGGAGGGCACAGGACCGACATAACTGGCGCCGACTAGGGGAGACCTATGGACTTCCAAGGTCTGGTAGACGTCGAAGGTCAATTTGGTGTCAATCAAAGAAATAACAAAGAAGATTCGAAGCAGCGGCCACTCAATATCAGGTTAAAAGGCTATAGATCGAGTATCTGAGGGCACGGTACCGCGGCGAAGGTCTTGGCGCTGGGCGGCGGCTGCGCGCTGCGGAAGGCCTGGCTCTCGCGAATCTCGCGCGCCTCCGCGATCATCGCGCTGAGGATGCTGGGCTGCTTCGCGTTACCTGCACACACACACGCGCTCGCACATGAACACACACACGCATCCTCCCAAGAGGAGCATGGCCGCTTATCTAAGAGTTATTATGACCGATATTAGTCGAACAGTAATGACTAATAAGAAATTCGGCTTCCTCCACGGGGGTTCGAATCACCCTTTGAATTTCCATTTGTATTTTTTTTCAATTATGTAGATATTAGCCAATTATTATAAATTTTTGTCAGTAAAGGAAACGCTCCCGCCGTCCTCTACAAACTTCTTCGAGGGCTGTAATGTGGCTTAGTGCCACAATTGGCGGGCGCGGCGGCCGACCGGGCACTTCCCTTTCTCAGAAAAGGCCGCACTCACTGGCTCACTTAAGGCGAAACCGCAGCGGGTCGATGGTGGAGCTTGAATCATAGACAAAGCAGTGCAGCACACAACCGTTCAGTGAATCAACTGATGCCGATTCAAATATTACTCGTGATATTCGACGTCACAGTGCTGTGATCGTCCCACGCCCGCCAGTCTTTAGCTGAATGCCGGTAAAGCCGCCCGCGAGTATCGTCCGGCTCGCGCACTTACAGGTAAATAATAAATGAAGTCGCGCGCACTTACCTATGAACTTACCTATGAACTCGTGCGCCAGCAGGTACTCGGCCGTGGCGCGCTCGGCCGGGTTCTTCACGAGGCACTGGCTGACGAAGTCTATGAATTCCGGCGACCACTGGTCCGGCTCCCTGCGAACGTTAATAAATGCAAATTCAAAATAAAACTATTGAAAACAAAATCGAAATCAAATCAAAATCCTTTATTTAAGTAGACGGGGTAATTTTACCTAATTTGGGATCATGTAACCCTGTATTAGGAGAGTCCCTACAGAGATACTTAAAATGAACAACTTCGATACATACGAATAATTAGTTCATACAAATATTATTTTCAAATCTATCCTCCATCGACACGTGTTATTTTGTGTATGGTAGTTGACATGTGTACGTGTTATGAAGTTTTGATATTTAATACTCTGCGCCTTAGCCCCCAGGCTTAGTCAATAGCCCGCTAATATCGAAGTGTGTCAGTATGTATACCTCAAAAAAATAGATTCAAAAACATAAAAAGATATAAAATTGTTAGAAATATACTATAATACATGGTAGAACGATAGTTACATCGGAAAGGTAATATCACCGCCCTCCCTATCCGCTGTAAAGCAATTCTTGTATATTCGGTTGGCAAGCTACGGTTGTCGGGTACATTCGCAGCGGGGCGGCCGTCTCGCTCCTCGGGAGTAGGGACGCATCTGCGTGCAACCTAAGGTAACACTTCAGTCCTGTTTGAGATTATATGTATGTGTCCATGGACTGCAGTGACCACCTAAAATCGGGTGGACTGTAACATAAAAAGATAGGAGTTTACTTCATTCTTACGCGTGCACTGACCTAAACGAGGGCGGCGGCTTTGTGGGGATCATGAATATGGCCCGCATGGGGTGTATGTCCCCGTAGGGCGGCTTGCCCTCCGCCATCTCCAGCGCCGTGATGCCGAGCGACCAGATGTCGGCCACGCAGTCGTAGCCGATCTCCTGGATCACCTCGGGCGCCATCCAGAAAGGCGTGCCGATCACCGTGTTGCGTTTCGCCATCGTGTCCTAGGTGGATATGAGATAAATATTTAAATAATTTCTACATTGTACACATACACTGCACAACCACCCACACTTGACGACCCGCGTGGACCAGCGGTCCATTCCGATCTGGCACGCAGAGGGTTCTGGTTTCGATTCTCAGCCAAACAAACATTGCAATCACAACACAAATTACCCATTGTAATGTGGAGCTATGAGTGTAGAAAGCGTTATTTTACAACACTCATACTAATTGCGGTTGAACCTTTCCTGATTCGACTCCGGAAGCACCATCTTCATATTTCTGCGCCATTACAGCGGTATAAACACTGCTGTATTCTGGTTTCAAGGGTTTGTTAGGGAGATACTAACATGAGGCGTTCCTACTCAATCCTAAGGGGCAGCAACGCATCTGTGAACAACCTCAAACAGGACATCAATCTTACTTGAGGTTGCTACTTCCATGCTACAAAAAACCCTTTGTTTTTATAAAGTCGTATCGCGATCGTCCATTGACAGAACCTAGATATTATTCCATTAGCAAACGAAAAGCAATAACTTACCGTAAGTTGTCCAGCTACCCCGAAATCCGCCAGCTTCGCATGACCCTCGGTATTGAGCAATATGTTCCCTGCCTTGATGTCCCTGTGGATCTTCCGCCGCCGGTGCAAGTACTCCAAACCTTTGAGGGTGTCGCAAAGTATCGTAGCTATTTCGTCTTCTGATAACGTCTTCTTCCTTAGCCGCATGATGTCTGACACTGAACCCGCTCCGCAATATTCCATAACGATCTGGGGAACAATTTACAAACAAGGATTTAACATAAAGTTTGCAAACGTATAATAACTTAATGCGTATTCGTAATCATTATCAACCCACTAATGTTCCACCGCTGGGTGTGGATCTACTTTCAAAATAAAAACAGTTAAACCATAGCCCGCTGCGCTGCCCGAGTGCGGATTGGTAGACTTCCTTTAGTAGTCACCTTTGGCAACTCTATGGAGAATTCTCAGATATGAAGGTTACTTCGCGATACTTCCCTTTACCAATAAAGCAGGTAATATTTTTTTTATAATGCTCTTAACTTAGAATTAAACTATTACAGCATACCTATTAAATATGCTTATGTGGAACTCATATTCCGCAAAAAAAAAAAGAGTTAGGTACAATATAATTGGACTTCAATAAACTTTTGATTGTTTTAGAAGACCCAATCGGTATATTCCTGGCCACTGCTGCTGCTGCTGATTATGTACGCTCAAAACAATATATATGTCATTGTAGAGCCGCGTATCATAATATTCATAATACCTACCTTCCCAGACATCTAAACCTTTATAATTAACCTTCAAATAAATTACCACGAGCATAAATGCCAGAGCAGAATTATTACAAAAATAAGGACCACTAATTTCCGTACATTCATTCTATACGAATGTTTAATAAAATTATAACACCAAAACCACGATATTTTTATTGCTTCTTTTATCCTCTGACGGGATTCGTGCATTTTAGAGGTAATTTTATGGTTCTAGAACGTATCATTTTAGGTATATAAACGGACGGAAACGGCGCGACGCGACATCCCCGATTGTAATCTCAAATGAAAAGGCAAAATCGAGTTTGGTGCGATGTTCACTGCACTCGGCGTGTCTGCCGTCCTCATAAATAAAGAAAACATAACTTTCTAGACTTGCCGAATATTTAATATAAAATATTTTCAACAATTCCCAACAGAAGATGCAGTCTAATATTCAGGTTCTGTTCTGAGATAATGGAATGTGAGCATAGAAATCTTCAAGAAGTAAACGATGTTAGAACAACTATTTTGTGGTTTACGACAACCATATATTGACGTTAATTTTTATCAATGAAAGATTGGTTGTTTGTTTGTTCCGAAGAAATTTAATCAATTATTATATTTAACCCACTTGTAATATGTGTCATTTTGATAGACATATAGCTACCATAGTATTAACACTATTAAGACTACTTTACCCAGAAACAAGTAATGGGAGCAAATCTACTTAAAGATCTGAACAATAAACGAAAGCGAAGCAGTGGTGCAAACTGAGTACTGTAATAAGTTAACCAGCTACAGCAATATATCAGATGAATTTCGAGCATACATAAAGTGTAACGAAAATGAAGGAAGCGCGCAGACCAGACCGGGATCTCGCTAATTCGCGTCAGGATTTTAGCAATTTGAGTGCGGATCTAAGCAATTGATCTTTCGCCCACGAAAGTAATGATAGCGATATCGTGAACAGAATAACTATTTTCTAGTAAATCGATCGAAGACTATCTAGTATTGTCAGATATTTTGTTTACATAAAGATTTGTAAATGAAAATAATTGTATCAAAGTATAAGGACAAGGCCTAGAATTATAGAGAATATTATTCCTTCCTCACACAATATACAATGTCCGTTGACACCAGCGCTTGCAAAATTACTGCATGCAGTTCCAGCATTCTCACTTCGTTGTCAGGGAGCAACTTTTCCATGACTTTAGATAGGGCACAAACTACTCTAAACGGGTCTATAAACCGCCCACAAACCATCAAGTGGATTTCATGGAAGAGTTTTCTTCACGAACCTATTATGATGTTGACACACACACTCCCGCACAGAATTTAAACATCACTGGCACATTTATTCTTAGTATACAACATTGATGTAGCGCTGCATATTGTTTAAGATATGGTGAGGCATGCCCTAACCATTTCTTTAAACTTTACCACCTCATTATCTTACCTATCTATTCAAATAAACTCTCAAAATATCATAGATGGAACGCCTCTGGTAAGTGTATATATGTCCATCTTGGTGGTCAGGAATATCAACACGACATGTCGACTTCAACTAAGACACCAGTCCTTTGTGTGGCCATGGACGGCAGTGACCACTTAATAGCTATGACCGCTTACAGCTCCTATCAAAAAATGATGTTACACTTACCCATAAATCTGTATTCTTGAAATAACTACCATAGTATTTGACTACGTAGGGGCTGTCGCACTGCTGCATGATCGAAATCTCCTTGATGATTTCCTGGAGATCTGTGTCAACCGGCACCTGCTTGATCGCGAGCACCTGCCCGCTTTCTTTGTGTAACGCCTGGAAAAAACACGATTATAGTGTTAAATTTGTGACAGTAGATAGTATCGCCAAACACATTTCCGACTTATAGATGTAGTGTAACAAAGCACCTGTGATAAGACTTCATGTTGCACTATTATTCTACTTGGAATTACCTGTGTATTGAAGCGCCAGGGGCCATTTGTCATCAAGTGGACTCGCTACGTGTATCACATATAACAACATATCAACTAATTACTATACTTCACCATATAGTCAAGTCATATATCCAGGTCATATAAACTCAATATAAAGAAGCTAACGATCATAAACTATAAAATTAAAATAAAAGCATAGTATACGTGCAAAAACTTGTATTTACTAACATTAATAAGACGTACACATTGCAAAACAATATTAAATCTTAGTTTTAAAAAATATTATTTAAAAAATAACTAAGATGAATGCATCCAAACCAATATCAAGAATTAGTAAAAGATCTATTTATTTATCGACTTCAAAGAAAAAACCTATAGAAAGTTTTACTCAATGGAACACAAAAGTCAAGCCAATTTTGGAAAGCGATCAATACGTGCAACGGAACGAAAGGTTGGAAATAAAGTTCACTGAAAATCGCCTTGCATACTGGCCAGGGAATTTGAGTTAAACCTTTGATGTCATAAATTCCTGGTTTGAAAGCATTAAAAATCACCAAGTCTGTACAGAATAAATAATAATTATGTCAATTCCGTGGTGTTTAATGTTAATTTGAATTCACATCCAATACATAGGTTTATACACAGGTATGTAGATTTCCGTATGAAGTATATACTGTAGGAGTTTTCCGTATACATTTCTATATTGAAACGAAGTTTCCTCAAATTCACAGAAAGTAGTAATTGACTGAACGAATTCATCAACATGAGTAATGCAAATCCGCAAAGTGAGAATATTTTGAAACGCAAGCGTCGAGTGGCCGAAACTGGGTTAGCGTGTACTTTCATATGAAAATAAGTTCACTAATTAATATTGCGGAAGACTCAAAGCTGTGAAAATACTTAGATATATTCAAACATTAAAGTAGTAAATCAGAAGGAAATCGTCCTTTTGCAGTAAAAAGCAAAAAAGAGGAAACTAATGAAAAGTGCTGGTGGGAAACTCATCAGACGACCATTGTTCCTTAGTGCACTTTTAATCTAGCAGACTACTAGCCTTATTTAAGAGTAATGCTGTTCCTACAGACACATTTTTAAATAGAACTTTTTATGTTTTTGTGGAAACTCTCATATATATTTTTCGCTCGCAGCGTTTGAATGCGTAGCAACGATGGGCTTTATCCAGTTTTATTTCATTCAAAGAGGCATAAAATGAAATAAGACCGCATTATGATTGCATTTATTTATACTCTATAAGAGTATAAATAAATGCACGCGCATGCAAACGCGGTGGTGACCACGTCGATACGTCAAAATATTTATTCAATAGTAGATGACCCGGTGAACTGCGTACCAACTAAAATGTATTTGATTATATGGTGTTGAAGTCTAAGCCTGCATGGTCAATTTAACTTAAGAGAATGGCTGACCGATGTTAACTTTTTTTTACGAAAAAAAGATTTCAAATCTACCCTCAATGCAATGCAATGCAATTTTACACAACCAAATGGTATAAGTAACAGTTACGCATGCATGTTAAACGATAGGTCCGCTAGAAACGCCAGCTATTCAAAGAATTCCCATAAAAAATGATTGATTTTTTTTTCGATTTTTCCGCTGTTCCTTTGGATTTTTCCTAATTTTCTTTATTCCTAAACCAACCCAGTATTGAGGCGAACATATCGAAAAACATAACTATTCAAATTGGCCCCGTCATTTTAGAGCTTTTGCGAGACTAACGCACAATAATTTCTTCTTTATATAGAAGAAGATTGATTCGTAAAGTACTGCATTTAATTCAAGTTACTACTAGCTCAGCTTTTAAGTCATTGTTTCACCTATAAAAAGAAACACATGCTTTTAGAATACACTTACGGCGAGGCGACCATCTCAGTCCTCAAGAATAGTAACGCTTCTTCGTACGATTTCAGATAGTACTTTAGTTTTGTTTTAGATTAGATATGGTTGTCCACAGTCTGCACTGACCATTTAACGTCAGGTGGCCTGCACCTTCGTTTGCTACTCTTCAAACATAAAAAAAATGCTTTTAAAAGCATTACATTGATTATTAAGAACTATTTTGGAGCTTTAATGTATCATATGTATTTTTTTTTTCACACATCACTCTACTTTTAATTTTTTTTAATTTAATTATCATATGTCTAGTTTGAAATATGACCTATTTCAGGAATCAACATTTTTTCGTATAATAAAACGATTATACATTATTGAAAATTATAAAATTATAATAAAGAACCACGTATAGCGAAACGAATAAACATAGGATATTTGAATGTAAAATAAACATACCTTATATACACTGCCATAGGAACCTTCGCCAAGTTTGCAGATAATATCGAAAACTTCTTCAGGTTGCCGCGTGAGACTCTCCTCCGATAGCTTTTTTAACTCACTGTAACAAAGTATAAACGCAGGTGATAATAAAAGAAAAAAAAATCAGTACAAATGACTATAAAAGAAATATAAAAAAACTCAAAAAAGAGAAAATAAAAAATGGCAGAAAACTGTACACAATACTCCAAACAAGAAACCGTAGAAAACATTCACAAATGAATTTATACCAAAACTATTAAGTTTTAATAGAACTTTGTGCCCCGCTGCGGCGGCATCGTCGACAAACCGATTTCAGATTTATAGATGTAAGTAACAAAAATTAATACGTCGTACATAAAAGTGTTTAAAATACAGAGTAAGTCCACAACAAATTTGATAAATTATAAACTTTAACCCTCAAGTAATTTAAGTAACAGCTGGTTTGTCTTATCAGCAGGCTCATTACACAATGAGCAATGAGTGTTATAAAAAGTTAAGTAAAAAATGCCGACGCCAATGACCTGCAATCACGGCGCTAAGGCGGACTTGCCCCAATTTAATACCCTTTGTTGCATACGTAAACACTTGTGATGTATCGATTTTCTTACGGCAGCCACTGATACTGAATCTCAATTTTGAACTTTTAAGCATTTACATGACAAAGTGGAAATCATCGTCAACGTCATCATCATGACGCGGCGGCAACACATACTTGTTGCTACTGTTATTCAGTTTGGGTTGCTGCTATAGGGGCTTCGATGAAGCTTGCGAAACCAGACTTCGGTTTGAAGATACGGTTACATGGCACAGTAAAACTGGCCAGCCGAGTCGTATGTGCGTGTGGGCGTATAACATTTCGACGAGACTTCCGTGATTAGCGCTTAATATCATGATATTATTGATCCTTTACTGGGTTGTAATAAGTAGTCGTTGATATCAAGAGCGCTGGTTTTATACAAGTACTGACATCTAATTATGACGTGCGCGATCATATCAGTCGGTATTTTTTACATATATATAAGTATATATACTATATTATAAGTAAAAAAACTGCTTTATTTAAGGACGTTGGCGTTCAAGCTTGGCGATTGGATATATATGGTATAGTCTTGATATCACAAAAATACATTGTAACGAAGGTAACCAAAAACTTCCAATATTCAATGTTCATGTTAATGGTTCGTCAATAACAAAGTCTGGTATCGTGCGATAAAAAGTAATGACCAAACGATTTAATCATAAATGCGTTATTGATTCATAGCGTAGGAGTTGTGGCTCATTGATATACACAGCAATTAGATGATAAATCGTTGCAGATTTTGGTTTTGAAAATTACACGCATATTGTCTCAGGGAAAAACACCATAAAACATCGCGTTATTCATAAGAATTAGTCCCCGAAAAGGTCCGAAAGCTTCTTGGTGAACTTTATTAAACAATAATATCCGTTCTTATTGAGGTCTTTTCAAAGTCTGTTTATTCCGAAATAATTTTCGTAATTTGTACCTGATTTGGCAAATTTGTTTTTAGAATATAATTAAAATGAAGTTATACTTCGTACTGATCACTCGTCGTATCCAGCGTCTATTTACTACCGGGTCCCCTTCTACAAGCCTCGGCGCAATGCACAACAATCCAGCATAAGAAAGTTCAGGCAATCATGCCATTTGATATAAAGCTTTCTCCGTTCGCTGAACAATCTAATTTGTATGAACCCATAAGACCTGGAATTATTATTAATCAATTGATCCATTTTACGCTAAAAAAACCTAACGTCTACGCAGAGATTTTTCTTCGAATTCTTAATTCAGATCGAATGCAAGAAATGTAACCTAATTGCGGTTAAATACACGATCTCAATCGCACCACTGCATTCACCGTTCGCTTTTGGTAAGTGAAATCTCGAAACCCACTTAGCAACATCTAAAAATAAGGGCACTGAATACTGCAGAGACGAATGCTAATTAAATAAAGATTTAGTTATCGATTGCAACCATCAAAAGACAACCGCTTGACGGCTGTTGACATTTTTATTCGTTGACTGTCGTTATGAATCAAGCTTAAAGGAATATTGTAAAGTAAGATAACATAGGGCTATTAAATTAATTTTCTAAAATCACTTACATTGGCCACAAACATTACAAAACGAAAGTCAGAACAAAAAGACCGTTGTTTATGTATATTGTTCACATCGCGATGTGTTTCTACTATTACCTCTTTATTTTTATTACTAATAATAATCATTCTCGCAGTGTAAGCTAACATTTTGTCAGTGTGTGCATTAGAGATCATTTTCACAAACTTATCGGTGTGAGCAGTCTAGAAAAGCCGCCGTTTTGATAGGTGGTAGAATTATGGTTCGTCCGGTCCGCCGCCGTCCTCATAATCCGCCGTAAAACAGTTCTTGGGTTATGGTCGGTATGGTTGCCATGCACACTTACAGCGAGGCAACCATCTTACTACTCGGAAGAAGTAACGCATCTACGTACGACCTTAGAGAGAATTTCTCTTTTGTTTGAGGTTAGATTTGGGTGTCCATGGGCTACAGTGAATACTTAATATCAACTAAAAAACATTAGCCAGATTCTCTATGACCGAATATGATTCGTTTGTGATCCAATATTAAAGTCTTAAATATGGCAAAGACTACGAGTTCGAAACCAAGGCCCGCGTGATATTCCAGAATCATGAGCGTATTCCGAATTCATTAACGTATTAGAAATTAATTATCACTTATTTTAACGGTTAGGGAAAAGAACTTGACGCGACGTATATAGTTGATAGTCCTTAATAATCATCGAAAAGATGTAAAGTCTACCAACCAGTATATGATCAGCTTCTTGGACTATGGGCTTAACACTACGTATTATTAGTGTGGACCAGTTTCAAATACTGGAAAAATGATTTGAAGATGATGATGAAGTGCATAATCCATAATTGGAAAATCATGTAATTTGTCCTACATATTACAACGATTTTATCTTTACAATTACGGTTTAATATTCTTAATGCGTAAAAATTTCGAGCAATGACTCGAAACTCCCCTGACCTGATTTTGTACCCAATTACTCCGAGAAAATAATACGAAAATTCGAGTAAAATCGTTCCCCATTTTAAACTGAAACAATGAGTTACTGAAATTTAAATTTCTACTAAGTACCTACTGCTCGTCTTTGCCGGAAGCTAATAGTAAACAAGGAAAAACAAAACGTATTTATATTTAGACGAGTTAGTTAACGAGCAGCTGTGCAAACATATAGTGTTGGAATATTTAAATTATCATTTTCTTTCCCACTTTTGAGAATTAAATTTTCATATCGTTTCAGTGTGCAAATGTGTGTGATAAGCATACATAGGTTGTACAAAGTAATGTCATATTGGATAGTATAAATACTTCAGTTAGTGCGGTGAGCCAGCTGCCTCTAGCTACGTTGTTGCTGTAGGGAATTTCTTGAATTCAAAATTCCTTTTAAGCTATTTTCGGTCCACATTGCACTAAACGAACGCCAAAGAAACACAAGAGAGTATCACAAGGCGTTCTGTTTACGACACATTTCAAGATTCTCAAACGAAGTATTGTTTCTAAAATACTTTTTAGTTTCTAACAATTGAAAATAACTATTCAATTTTGTTTCTATTAGTCACAATATCATGTACGGTGCTTTTAGAGTCGTAGTACAACACAGTACACGGCAATTACAATCAGGTTACAAACGACACACGCCTTTGATCTCATAATGAGTATGTAACAATCAGTATATACTTTTGAGTACTATAAAACTGTAATCACTTCAAACAAGTGTTGCCTAAGCATGTGGATAAATTGATCAATTGAGTTAGCTCGAGCCAAATGCAGCGGGTGTACCAATTTTGTTTCAAGATCCCGTGCAGTTTATGGGCAGATTACATCAAAACTATCGATTCGCTAACCTTAATACTAACAGTACTAGATTAAATTCTTATCTCAGTTCGAGTTGGAATGCGAAAATCTACTCTCCGAACATACTTCGGCGAACAACGGCTGGAAAAACAACTGCAAATTTAGACTCACGCATGATTTTGTATTATGAATGATCATTATAATAATATGAATAATTATAACGAAATATTATTTTATAATGAATACGACCTTTTTTATATTATAATAAATAGTAAACTTTGCATATTTGCACTTGGAGAACCTACCTGAGAGTAGAATGTAACAAGCTGATTTTATGTATGCGTGTTCATGTAAGTAAAAATATTTTATATCATTCCATTTGCAAGTCGAACATCATAAAAAGTACAACTGGGAAAACCGGAGACTACGTAAGTAAACAAAATAATTGCAATGGATGCAACTAGTCACACAGCATAATACAATGTATCATAATGCATTCAAGTCATCGGCAGAAAGGGAACACGTGTCGTGCGGTCGAGCAATCTGCGTCCGAGGAAGGAATGCATGGACGTTTTACTCCTGCTCATCCGCAAATAGAGCTATATCCTCACATTCTTTGCGATAAATAGTATAGAACATAAACCTACAGCAGTTAAAGTTGGAACAATCAGAACTTTATTGAAGACAAATATCTATCTCACTGTTAAACAAAACACTCAACGTCCATATTGGGACGGGACAGCTGAATAAATAATCCTTTACTAATATCGGATTTCACTTAATTACTTTGGAATAGACCATTGTCAGATTTTATTTCATGGTATTTTTGAGATAGGTAACGCAATTGGTATGTACAGGTATGCGGAAATTGTTCACGTCTCCAAAATCTGTGCAGAAATTACTGGCATCACAGAAATTTATATAGATGTCTGTTCCACAAATCCAATTTGGAATCCTCTTGGGATGCAGGTAACAAGTGCAAGAACAATGTATTCGCCGTGAGTTTAGATGGATTCTCTGTTTCTTGGCAGAATCTGTAGGTTTGGGTGAATTTCTATTGGTTTAGATTGTCATTTATATAAATAATGCAGGAAAACTAATTAATAAATTAAATACAAAGAGTAAGGACTAAAAAAGTAAAGAAAAAAGACTACAACAATTTTGTCTCAATTTATATTATTGTTATAAACTCAGTATTGAATATAAAATATTTTGTCACAAGTTTTTGAGTATCCTTATACATCATTTTTTATAGCTGGACTAATTTCTGACGCGTACAAGGTCCAAATCAAATAAGCACGGTCCAACAATTTAGTTCAAAAATAAATAAATTAATCTCGGTCCAAAAACAATGGAAGCAAGGCAGTCAATGTTTGGTTATTTTGTTCCATTGTGAAGATGTAACTTATCACAACCATAATCGTGATACTAATACAAAAATAATTGGTACGTGTTTATTTATGGTAAAGACAATTTATAATCACAATAAGCCCATGATGTCTGTATATAAACACCAGAACAGCCATAGAACATTACAGATTTTTCATACGAGAATATTTTACCAAGGCGTTATAATTACGACGTGGCTACCTAATACACTATTCTGATATTGATTCTGATAGAGTTGTTTGCATTTGCTAATAATCATTGCACTGATACAGATTGTATGTATTGTATAAATGATACGCGTATGTAATTCTAGTCACTGAATAATTAACAATGTCAATCAAGCAAGACAAGTGACAAACTAGCTTCTATTTCTATGTCGATGCAGGCCATAACGACGTTTGTTTATATATTCAGTAGGTAAGTGCTATGTGTGGTGCTTGTCAGGTAACCTCTCGTGATTCACCCTGGATATGGATCAATAACTTATGGACTCGTCGAACAGTTATTGTGCAATACGAATACTTGTCATGGGGGTGGTTTCTCCGGTGAGTCCCTCTAGTCAGCAGAGAGTGCCATGTTAATAAGGATCGCGAGTGATCGGTGTGGAGCCGTTCATTACCGGGGATCTGAAAAGACGGTAGTTTTGTGTGGCTTCAAGTTGTCGTGGAGTAGCCTATTGACTGAGGCGGAACAGGACTGGGACTGTACAAGTCTCGGGAGATCTCAATGGGCGTCACACAAGGGGGCACCGGTGCGTTCCTTTGGGGAGGAGCCTCCCTACATACGCTATGTGGCTGCCAGGGAGATTTTAGTTAGTAAAATAACCCAACCTTTCTCTCAAGAGGTTGGGTATCTTTTAACGATTTCCCCCTCGATACGATAAAAGTAAGTACTATGTGAATTCAAAGATTACGTAAAAACATTATCGTACATAAATGGGTTGCTATACCCGGGGACCGCCGCACAGAGACACGTTTTTCATAACGCAAAAGGTGTAACAGTAGTGCTTTAATAGTGAAATGCTGTACAAAAAAACTATATGTAAAACTGTATACCGTTGTATTCATTTTATACAAATATAATGATGAAATATAATTATGATGGAATGTATAATATTTTCGCACGCTAATAACGTATTCTCGCACGTTGATAAAATATAAACACGAATTTCAATAGATCCTCATAATCATAACACATTAAAAGCTACAAGTGTTTTACTCTCTTGAATTAATAGGAACAACCGCACGTAGATTTTGAGCCGAATAAAATTTAAGGTACGCCATAAATATTTATAAGGTTGTTAAGGAAATCCGAATAGGAAACTATAGGTCCAATTACGAGAAACAATGGTGATTCATCTAAAGGAATTCGTAATGGATGCCACGAATTCCCACGTTATGTGGAACAGAAGTGAAGCGTCCATTTGCCTTGAAATGAAAGAGCCTGTACCGTTAAGTCAATAAAATTGATTAAAATATACAGTTAAAATTTTAATCAAAATTAGATATCGTTACAGAAAAAGTTTTTTTTTAATAAATATTACACTGGAAAACATGACTTTACTATGAAACTTCTAGTGTAAAATGCGATTCTACAAATCTAATTCTGAAATGAAAGCTATATACAATATGTACATTACAGTATAGTTAACCTTATAGCAGATAATAGTCCCGAGGCTCAGACAGATGAAACATGTCTGGGCTTTACAGTAAACACATTATCCTCAACAATACGGCAGCCGAAAACAAACCCGCGAAACACGCTTAAATTGAAGAAAGTATTTGTTCTCTTCTCAACGCCCCCCTTTGCGTAAATTAAATTTTCGCTTCATTAGTATCCAATCTGGCTCATCCCTAAGCGATATGTTTGAAGGCGGCAGACGAAAGTAAATGAATAAAATCGAACCAAACAGTGTCGAGGGTCAAAGACATTGACAGTGACATATAAAGTTAAACGAATGAAAACTAAGGTAGCATAACAAAGAGTAGCGGTTCTAAAACTCACCCCTGAGGGCGCTCGTTAAGCAACTCATTCGCGCTCATCCTGTCAGCTCGTCTCTTCTTGCAGGTGTTGCAGTTGAGAGTGGGAGCACCACCCTCCCATACCCCGCCTTTCCAAAAAATAAGACGACCCTCAGCATCCATTGGAGCCCTGCATTGTTTTTATTGTCAATGCATTTAAATTATGAAGTTCAGTTTTATAATTGTGTACGAAGTAGACAATTATGGGGAGATCCGACCACATCCACAATCCTTTATTGTCTATTTTAAACTATATACTTCGAGCATTTCGCTAAATACAAAAAAATATTCACGATTTTCACAAAATCGTCACAGGTTGATCAGTTTTAACTCTTTCACTATAACAGATACACAAACAAAATCCGGAGACTGTTTTTTTCTATAAACAGTCACCACGTTTCTATAAGGAATGAGGTTACATATGACTTGAGCTAGATAAAGTTACGAGTACCGTTTGAAATCGATCCCGTTTACACTTCACAAGAGTTAGGAAAATTGATATAATATTTTCACAAGCAAATCACGTATTTCAACTCTCGTACGTTGATAAAATACAAACGAGCATTTACGTAACAACACGTCCACGGCAAACATTCGAAAGCGATTAACAAAAGTTAAATCCCAAAATAAACTCTCGTATATCCTTTCCAGGTTATAATAACCGGTCGGAGCGTGTCGGTGAAGCGAACGTCCCTAACGCCGTCTCTTACAAAACTGCTTTGATGTCCCATACGGAGCGCTGACAACAGATACTGGAACGGAACTAAAGTGAAACATTTTCCTATTCACTTCAACTAACTTTAGACTTGGACTTCTGTTTGAAAGATGAACATTTCAATATAGAGATTGACGTGCGTTTTTTTTCAGTAGCCCACGAAGCTTTAAAATAAATTTGGGTCTTCTAATAATAAAGTTTTAGAGACAGGAATACTATGCTTCATTATTTTTTTCTGTCGACGAATGTGCGTTAATATTGCTACGGATATACGTTATATTTCGAAGTCAATTAATTTAGTCGTATTTCTTGACGTTTGTCAAGTATTGGATTATCTCGTCATATTTTCTAAATAACTCTGAAAAGCCAACCATTAAAATCTCCCCCATTTTAATTAACCCAAAATGTATGTTCGGGTTATCTACTTTTTACGGTAATAAAGTTCAGTAGCACCAAATTTCAAATATAGGACTATAAACTGTTCAGTAATAATAAATCACGATGGCACTAAGTTTTTTACCGTCGTGTGTCGTTCATGACAGAGCGAGTCGGGTGGGCGGCCCTAGATAAATAAAACAGCGTGTTGGTCTGTCTATAAATACACACGGATCCTATGAGCTACACTCGATGACCTTTTTATTGGCATAGTATTAGCTGCTCCGTGCACGTTACCGTAGTATTAAATGTGATTAATCCACGCTGAAATTCTGTCATATAGGTAAATCTATAATTTATGTAAACATTGTAAAGGCATATAATAGGATAATATGCATATATTTTATGAATATAATAAAGTTACTTGGTACTCGCATGTGGCAGAACCACCTACACAATTATTTTTGCCTTATATCAGCAATATAGAGCTGCTGTGTTCTGGTTTAATAAGGTGTGATAAGGAATATTTACTTTTTCAATCGTTCCGTCTTAATCCTCGGGAGAAGAAACGCATTTGTGATCTCGTTCAGTTCGTTCTATATGGAATCGGTTATAGTTCCTATGAGCGGCAGTGAGCTGATTGCTCGTTTGCTATTTCCATTAAGTTAAAAAAATATTTTCCTAAAGCTTAGATAATTATGTAGTCCATAGGTTCAATATTATTTGTTATTATAACAAAAATGAGTTATTGAACTAACGAGATAGTAATATTTATCTCGTAATATGATGTTAATTAATCGCTTATAGCAGTTCTCATTAGGTAAAGAAGCCGACATTGCCACAGAAAAGTATTTGTCTTCATTAATATTTATATAAAATGATTTAATCCTACAAGCTAATATTTCAAAACAAATGTTCAATATAATTTACGAAGCGTTCAGTAAGGAAAATTTCGTACCGTTGCGTCGGTTGCGTCTCAATGTGTGATATTGACTCGTTGAAGAAATACAAATAGGTGTGTTTGAGCTAATTAACAACTCTCCGAAAAGTAAAGAGACCAATCTTTCACCAGTCGAAGGAGGAACGCCTGACGCATGTGTTTCCGGCGATATTTTCGCAAACACAGTCCGCCGTGCAATGAACCGCGTGCCGTGCAAGACGTGCAGTCTATACTCATAGTCAGGGGTAAGATATTGCAAATATTCAATCGATTACCATTTGGATAAATAAAGATGAAGATACATAGTTCTACATCCTAGCTTTGAAATATTTACTTTGAAATAATCTTCACCCAACAATTTACTATTAATTATTAAGTTCATCTTAACAAATCAAGGCCTACTCTCGCAGTGACATAAGAAAGAAGACGGGCTGTTTGCGTATACTATCGATAAATTATAATTTCGTTTATTTTCAGGCCGATAAAGATTCCAAAAATCTTATATTACTGCAAAAAAACGGTATTTGCCCGATAACTTCCCACGTTGTTATCAATATTACCACGAGGACGATCTCCCGTGCAATGAACTGCGCACCGCAAAAGACGCGTCGTCTGCTGGCACCCATTGTGTAAATGTAAATAAGCAGAGATAAAGTTGTTTTTACACTATTTCTTTTTCGGCGTTTTTTTAACCGTTTCCTAAAAATAAATTTAATATTAATACTAGTTATTCTGTATCTTACGGCCAAGAGAGCATTATTTACTCAGCAATTGCACAACTGTTGAAGGACTGCATTTGTTAAAATCATTCAGTAATACATTTTCCTAGTTTTCTACCAATCCGCATTTCAATAACGCAAAGAAAACAGAGACCACGCTTCTCTTGTCGTAATTCAGACTAAGGTATCTGCATTGTTAAGTCATAAGTTATCAATTATCAATTAACTCAGAACAATGTCTCAAGAGAAGGAAAACAAGTGGGGCAATATCAAGACATTCCTTGTGTCAATGGTCTAACTGAATCATATTAGGAACGAGCTGTAAAGGCGAAAGAGGCAAGCGGGACAGGTCAGCCAAGATCGACGACCCAGAAACTGCGCGAGGAGAGCCGCAATCCCGCTCTCCTCAGATCTACTAAATCCTACCTAGCTTTATTTATAGCTTATTTCGAGCTGGATTTCGTTTATTACTTCTTATTCTTAAGATAGTTATGAAATTGTATTGGAATCACAGGAAAGTCAATCTATCAGCTTCAACGTACCAAATATTAACATAACTCTACGAAGATTTTTTTACAACTTCTTCATTGCATTTGAATGTGGCACAAATCAAATAAACCTTTATTTTTCTTTGCAGAAAGACACAAATGTAAATGATTAAGTTTCGTTTAAATGAGACTTCGTGCTATATCGTATACCTCAGATATTCTTAAGAGTTAAAATTGTGATGTTTTTAAAATGGGGTATTAATATCGTAGATATTAATATCATTGAAACAGCAAACATAATCATCTTCAATCCATTACTGCCCCACTGCTAAGTTTAGCTCTATTCTCAGAATGAGAAGGATTAGGCCACAGTCCACCAGACTGGCCAAGTGCGAATTAGTAGACGTCACATACCTTCGAGATCTTTACAAAGAATTCTCAGATGAGCGGATTTCCTTTCGATGTCTTCCTTCGCCGTTAAAGCGAGTAATAATTAATTTCCAATATGGTCATAACTTCAAAATTTTGAAATGCGTGCGGGTTCGAACTTCGACATCACACAGCAAACATCAAACTCAATCAATAACTTAATTCGATCTTCATTTCAAAAGTTCGATGAGTGTATCCGAATTTATTTATATAGATATTTTCAGAACTTGCTAAGAATTTCTCAACATCTTGTTCTAAAGCTATAGTCGTTCTTACTTGGTAATGTTTTTAAGACATGCACTTCAGTCAAAACTGGAACGATCTATTTCTAAGAGAAATTTTTGAATCGTTCTAAAAACTGATGACGTAAATACAAAATTATGCTAACACTTGCTTTGTTATATTAAATCTCTTTGAACAATACAAACGGCATGCACAGTTAAAAATCTGAATAAAACGCAGGTCAGCGCTTAGGGTAGACACATAATATGTTACATATTTAGAGAATGGGGATTAAACAATTATCTTTAATTCCCATTCTTAGATCATTAGATCAATATAATAGCTTGGCAACAGTAGTCATACTTAATCAAGAGCGGATGCTCTACTCTAGAGTTCATGTAGTACATGCAGATGTCTTTGTAAATTTGCTTTTGTATTATTAAGTTGTTTTATCGTAGAGACGATATTGCGATTTGTTCCACCTTTTGATATATAATCCCTTTAAATATAGGCACATGTGGCACAGAAAAATTACCACCTACTATTTTTATATTTTAATGACCCTTTCCAATTCTGTCAACCCTACGACCACCATAGTAAGTTTATTTAGTTAAACAATGGGCACGGCAATGGTGGCACTGAGTCACGTGGCATTCCTGTG
Organism: Phareas burnsi; assembly: GCA_018249415.1. NCBI lineage: Eukaryota > Metazoa > Arthropoda > Insecta > Lepidoptera > Hesperiidae > Phareas > Phareas burnsi. The sequence continues at coordinate 5,783 of DWKL01000095.1, read as the reverse complement.
GCAACAATCAGCGGCGATGCCTTAAAGTGCTAACGCGTGATCGATAATGCACCCACTATACTTGCACGGACAGAAGCTGGAAAGCACTGGACAAAAGATACTTATTACCTTATTGCCTTACTTATTAGATATTTGAGATCACAATCTGGTTTGAATATATTTCCTAACAGTATCCTAATACCAATAATAAAGACCACAAATATATATCACAACAAATCATTGGAAAAGTGAAGCAATGACTTTTATAAGAATTTATAAATGAAAAATCCTGTAAATCTTTACATTGGCAAACTTGGCACTAAATAATTCTGTCAAGAGTTCTCTTTTTTACTTGTTAAAATAACAACAATGGTAGATACAGTCGGTTTTTACGCATGGGAATTTACGGTTCATATCAGAAATTATACTGTATGTAACATGTACATATAGAAAAAAGATAAGTGAGGTTCATCGGTACACTCTTAACATATTAGGTGCATACGTTATTCGAAGATATTACTACTATTAAAAAGGCAGCAACCACACTGCAACGTGCTACGTGGTGACTGACTTACTAACATTATCACTCATCACAATATGATTATTTACATCATTGTCATTAAACAACTCGTGACCCAGAACTTGGCAAGGGTTAAAAGGAAAGGGTCATAATCCAACATAATTTACAAATAATTAATCTGAAATTAGTCCCCAAGTATGTAACTTCCACTTAAAGACTAGGGGAAACGTGTTAAATGTTGTAATGGTAAACATTTTTCCTTCTTCTAAGAAAAGCTACCAATTGAACTCTGTCGTTAATAACTTTATTAGGTGATGGCGAAGCAAGTCTTTAGATTTAGCGCAATTCGAAGAATTTCAGAGGCAAAGTTGAGTGACCTCGTGGCGCGCAAAGTCGAAGCGAAGCCTTTTGTATCACTCATTCAATAAAAAGAAAACTGCAGCCCTAACTATAAGACTTGACACGCGTTATTATCGGCGACTGGTTTGCAATATCGAGGAGAAAGTAACTTAATCGGGCAGCGACTTGACAATACGGCGTGTGCTTTAAAATTATATTTTTTCGCAAGTCTATTGTTTTGAATTATGTGAAGTATGAAAGAAGAATACATTTTGGTCCCCTACGCTTGAGAACCGGGTTCAAGGTTTAAATATTGAGAGTTAAATATACTTCAATAGCATAATAGACACTACATTGCTACCGCTAGATACAGTTTTCAAAACATGACCACGGATCAACGTTGTTGGTCAGAAGTATGGATAATGGAAGAAATATTTTGTTTTTTTCTAAAAAATATTTGTGTTCCAGTTACTAAGCCGTATCGAACTCCGATGGATTAAAGGGAAGCCGTCAAGAGGATTAGTGTTAAGAGAAGAATGTTACGTGTTAAATAAACATTTATAAAAAAAAGACTAACCATTCTTCAGAGATTTTATTTAACATTTAACCGATTTCATCATTTTGAGGTTTTCGTAATCAGTAAAATACGAATTGAAAATTTCACTATTTAAAAGTGCTGTTATATATATTTTTATACCTCAAATTCTTGCACATGACCTCCAGTTATTAAATAGCATTTTTTTAAATTACCTTATTTTTTGGCCGTAACTTGAAAAGTGCTTTTGGTATGTAACGGCATTATAGCCTAAGGATGACAATATAATACTATATTGTCGTCCTTTATTTAAGATAAATAAGGTGATTGTACTTTTATTACTGCATTAATATCAGTTTTCACGCACGAGACCAGGGTTGAAATATATTTTTCGAGGTTATGTAAGTATTAGAAATTATCACTTGTTTTAGAGATAAAAGAAAACATTATAAGACAACGTACATATCTGGAAATAATCCGCTTTTGGTAAGCGTGGTGGACTGCGAGCTAATCCTTATTATTTACCGCGAAGACCCGTGCCGAGCAGCGGGACAGTAATGAGTTAATGATGAGAAAATGTTTTTAGAACTTAGCAAAAACCTTTTATGTCAAAATTGATTCCTGCTTTCGGGACGTATTTTCAATGTCATTGTCATTTTCAATATCTAATTATTATTTCCAATATAACTTTTAATAAATAGCTGTATGAAGATTCCAAAAATTGGACGAAAATATAATTTACTTCAATTTGCCGTTTGATTGCAAAACTTAATGAGGAGTTTCACAAGTTTTAAAAAACCAGCACCACAAGTATTTTCAGTTTACCCTCAAAACAACTTATGATAGAAACAACTTAGATGTTTTCATAAGTACCTACCTTTGTTTAAATGAATGTTAAAGTTTTTGGTTATAGTCTTGTTTCCTGGTTCTTGAGCCGTAGATTACTACAATTTTGAAATGTTGACATGTTAGGCAAATGGTAAGGAACGAAAAGAAATACGAGCTAAACTTCAAAGGCTTTAACGCATAGCTGCCCGATAGGCTAATAATTGTATTAAATCGAACAGTATCGATTGCTTTCCTACTCATTCCCAAACCTTATCATGTGTCTGGCAAGTTCTGAAGAGCGGGCTGCCACAACCGTCTCCGGTCTACTGACGTTTCGTTAGCAGACGGTTTCAAGCGTTAACTTAAACAAAGAATACCTTATTTATGATTGGATTTATAGAAAAGTTGTATTTGTAATAATAGTTATAACGAATCGAATAGATAATTAGCAGAACAAACTATAATAGTTTACATCCAAATCCTGGTATCATCCAATTAATGGTATGATATTAGTAAATTATAAAATAATGAATTCCATAGGGGTCTTCATATTTAGTAAAAAAAAACTATACATTAAGAAACTTGTTCATCTTTTGCATTTTTTATTCTTCAGAAAGTTGTAGAAGCGACATTCCTTACAAAGCGTCAATATTTCTCGGTTTAAAAAGTAATTTAAATGACACGAAGCTTGGTCCGTTCAAATGCGCTATCAACGGATGTACGCCCGGTCGGTGTTCGTAGATAAAACATTTGTCGGGTGTCCCTTGGGACCATCACATGTCACTAAATATGTATGCATAACTGTCGTTTACACTGAATTTTGAAGGTTGGTCTTTTGTAGAACAAATTGAACGATGAATTAGCGTGACCCTACTTATCTTCAGGCGCAACAATGTGCAAGCATTAATTAATATAAATAGGATCTTTGTAAAGACAGTACATTAGTCACTGAATTTTACATGTATCTACATCCATATTTAATACATAAATGCATTGCTTATATAATTACCTACTTATTTCTATTTTCTTCTATGGTTTTCTTTTGTCAAGACCGCAAAAGATTATCTGAAAGAAATCACCAGTTAGCGATAATATCGCCTTTTAAACTTTTTTTTTTTAAGTGGCCTTCTGTGAATTCTACTTGAACTTCTGTGAACTTGGTGAACAATATAGTATTTTAAACAAAAATAAAATAAATAATTTTAGAAAACAGCCTATAATATACACTAGTGTAAAATGACTTCTTTAAATGTTGTCACAATATAACTTATGTTCCCAATCCACTAATTGTTCAATAAATTTTAAAGTATACAGTGAACTATGTATAAGTATGATCTACTATGAACAACGAGGACCTTCACAACTAATCTCCTGGCGCTCCAGCTGATCTTACAGGTAAGACCACCAATACTTTACAGGTATATGAATTAGAAAAATTGACAAAAATGATAAAAGAAAGTTAAATAAATAGTAAAAATGATAAATATTAATATGTGATTAATAAGTGGTAGACCTATGGTTTGACTAGGGAGGTACCACCGCAGCCCTCACAATCTACCAGGTCTTGTTTCAGTGGGAGGGGTGTGGTTCTCGGTGAAACTTGGAAACGAGGCAATTGCCTCGCAAGATTAAGATAGTTATTGACCAATATTGATTAAGATACTTATCTTAATCTTCAATAGTAATGACACATCTACGTACAACCTCAGATAGGGCTTCAGTCCTATTTGAGATTACATGTGGATATCCATGGGCTGCAGAGATCACTTAACATCAGGTTGCCTGTATCCTAGTTTGCTGCTCTTCAAACATTGAAAATAACAATTAAAAATATAAACATATACCTACATATTATATGTGTATGCTTTTTTATATGTAAGTAGAATTGATTAAAGCAGATATACACAGTAAGAGCAAAACCATCACCCACTAAAAACATTGATGAACGCTTTATGGAACCACATGAAATATATTAACTTCTGTTTTAGTATGTCATTCAAATCTTTATAAAATGTATGCTATTTGTATATAATAAAGTTACTATGGTGAAAGTTATCCTTTGTACTTTATTTTGTGATTTCTGTGGCTAAAAAGTTAAAAGTGGTCTCTGCTCTGTAGACCTGAGTGCTGAGAAGGTAACTATATCTAAGTAAAAAGTGGGTAAAATACTATAAATCTATGAAAATAAATTGAAATTATTCAAAGTATAAAACAATTTATATCTTATAAATAATGTATTTTTTTTCCTTTTTCTTTATGTCTGAAGAGTAGAAAATGAGCATGCAGGCCACCTGACGTTAAGTGATCACTGCAACCAAAGGACACCCACATCTAACCTCAAACAAAACTAAAGTTCTATCTAAGGTCACACATAGATGCGTCACTACTCCGGAAGACTAACATGGTCGCATCACTGTAAGTGTGTTGTGCAACCGCACTTCTCCAAACAAACACAAAAACTGATTCACATCAGATTACGAGGGTGGCGGTGGTACTTCCCCGGACATACTATAGTTCTACCACCTTCAAAAACAACTGTACAACTAGAATTCATTTAAGTTCCATCTATCCATCCATCCATTAACCTTTTAAAGTCCACTGCTGGACATAGGCCTCCTCTAATCGGCTCCACTCCAACTCATTTAAGTTAAATATGAGTATTCCATTGGTGAAGTAAACAATAATTTAATATAAGATAAATGTAACACATACATTTGGTCATTAAATTAGGCATTGTTTATAAATTTTTGCAATTTAATATCATTAATCATATTATTATCATAATCTATTGCATTATCTTATCTATTTCTATTACATAATATTTTCCACAAAAATTTCATCTGCTATATATTTCTAGATAATAAAAAATAAATATACACTTAATTTATCTGTGTATTCCAATTTCAAACTCAGTGATGACAATGCCAACCTTGTTGTACTTACAATTTTTGAAGCTTTTTTCACACAGAATACCTCGGTTTAGGCAATATTAAATGCGGTATGTTTATTTTAAACTCTTGGAAATAAAATGAGTTTGTGGTGAAAGCGTTATTCAATCACGCAGAAACGCCGATAGCCGACCGCAGCCCCAATATTCTACGGTTTAATATATCTTTTTAACAATTATCAAATAAATCCCGAAGAGGCGGCCGGTTATAACGTAAGAAATTAATTCAATTGCTAAATTATGTACGAGTTATTCTTACCTCTTCTATGAATTCTCCGTCATTTTCGCTGTATCACAATCAGGCAGTCAAAACACTGAACTCAACGTTCATTATATTGTACAAATCAACTGGAAAAGATAGGGATTTCTATTTCATAACGGGCAAAATATTAGTTAACTGTTAATGAAATAATGAAATTATCAAAATAAAACGGTGGACGATACAGTACATCGCATGATTCGCGTGTTGTATTGTACCTGTCAAGCACAGACTACAATAAAATACTAGGAAACTGTCAAATCAAGCGCACCCGACCACCGCGCTAGAAATTTAGAACACAGATAATTAATTGACGATTTAATCAATTTGCTGTCATAGTAGCGCATAACATTCTGTTCCACGTAAACAATTTAAT
>DWKL01000094.1:0-25253 GCA_018249415.1 Phareas burnsi | reverse complement strand
GTCTGTCTGTTTATAACACTTTTCCGACAAGCATCGAGATTGATCAAAAACACGCAGAGTATAAGTTCTATGGTATGTCTTTATATTAATGATGATGGTACTTCCCCAGACGAACGATTGTTCTATCACCTTTTAAACAGTCATACCATAAAATTTATACTGTACGTTAAGATCACGAAGTTTAAAGTTTACAAAGTTTCAAACATGTTTTGTGTCGACAAGAAGCGTAAACTATCCGATGAAAGTTAATTTTCATTTCAAGTCCGTAAACTAGTTAAGCATAAAACAGTAATAATAGGTTTTCTATTATTTTCCGCGCGGCAGATCTCAATCGAACAAGTGATCAGTATTGTCTCAGCGCACAGACTGCCCGCGCTGCAGAGCGTGCAATTGCCGCGAGATGTCGCTGTGTATCTGCTGTCACTATTTCTTCAGAGTTGCGTGACTCTGAACAATATATCAGTATTTATTATATGTCACTTCCATATTAGATTAAACTAGAATCACAGCACGAAAGAACAGTTTAATTAGCACGCTTCTTAAACAGTTGTGAAGTTGACATCAAATTATAGTGAAATAATACTTTCCTATTAATGAATATTTTTTTGTATGTTGTCTGTTATGTAATAACATAATATAACCAGTAATAACAATATAACCAGTTAGGAAGATTGAGTTTGTATATTGATTGTAATGAGTACATATAATTACTTATATGGATATTTATATACATATGTAATTGGAAATGGTGTCACAATTAAATGTATATTAAACTTTAATTTGTTTTTAATTCGTCAATGTCGTCTTTATGTTTTTTTTTCCGAATTAATAGAAAACCTATTTTGTTGTAGATATCTATAAGATATTAGGAAAGGTAACAAATTTTCTTTGAAATATTTAAATATTAAACCACGTAGTATTACAACCGACCGCTAGACATGAGTCTTTAGCCAAGGCTGGGGTGGTCTAAGCTCCTGTTCCTTCCGCATTAACCAGATTACATCACCAAATGAATAATAAAATATTTTATTATTAGTTTTTATTTTCTTGCCCACTCTCTGTGGTCTGATTACTCTGTATTGTTTATAGCGTTTCATAGTACACAACAATCTATTAGACTTTCCTGAGATGATGAATTGCTTTCCGCATGATAAGCCCACTCTTTCATTCCCCGAGGTCAGCCGCCACTCGCGACCAGTTGCGATAGACGCTTGCGAGATGGCTATGTAACACACTTTTTGTTATCACCTTATAGACTTTTTGCCAATTGCGTAAATACTTCATTTATAAATTTAATTTTATGGTCTCAAAACACACAATAGATTTGCTGGAGCGTATGGTAATTACCGGTAGGTGGTCTAAAGGTATTTAATGGGTGAACAGAATTCTTTACGCTTATCGAATTAGTCACACTTAACCAATTCAGATTACGTGAGCCAAATATAATGACCCGTACGGTAACAATGACTTTTTAAAGTGGGCATCATCAACTCGTCGCTGCTCTCTTCTGGGCACGGATCTCCTATCAGAGTAAAAAGGGTTAGGTCACCACGCTTTCCAAGTGCGAATTAGTAGATTTTACACACCTTTGAGAACTTAGACTATTTAGAGAACCCTCAGGAGTATAGATTTCCTCACAATGTGTTCCTTCACCAAAAAGTTATAGTTAAATTGTGTGAACTTAAAGTATGTGATTTTGACAAATTAGAGGTGCATACCCGGGAGCGATCCCTGGACCGCAAGGGCGAGGGGCGAGGATCTTGTCACTAGACTATCATTGCTTGTCGATACTTTTAAAGTAGTGATTGTATGAAGACAATGTTTTGTGGGTTTTGGGTTGTATCAAAGTGGTTTGAAGAATATATGGTCTCGCATTGTAATATGATTTTTTCGTATTGTAATAGTTAAAGAAATATGTATAAATATTTTTTAACATAACATATTTGTGTAGTTTGTTAAAAGATAAAAATTATAGCTTTGTAAACATTATTTATATTTAGCCGTAGTTTGCAGCGCCGTGGACGGGCGGTAGAATCCAAATGCATTAACGGTATCAGATACGCTATTTGACCGTTTCCTTCAATTATCGTGAGGTCAATAATAATCGTTAGAAAATCTACATTCCTAAGAGTTTGCATTCTGAAACGTGTTGAAAGTCTACCAATCTATATTTGGGCACCCTAGTGGGCTATGGTCTACCCTTTCTCATTTATCAAGGGATTATTCGTGCCGAAATTTAGGATTTCATGGTTACCGTCGCACCTACGTACGTAATTATACGTCACGCGTTGTACAAAGATACATTACACGCTGCACTGTCGTTGTCTGCCAGTCAGACACTACGTCGGAAGCTACACGTCTGTAACACGCGAGGCGTCGGCGAGTTAAATGTGCACATCCCTAATTCCAATAAACTCATAAAAACATATTTTTTAACTCAATGTTATGGCCGGTTGAAAAGTTAATTCTATAAATAATAAAGATTTTAATACTTAATCCGATAAATAATAACTTTTTCTACATTCATAGCCTCACGCTATTATTTTTTTGTTTTTGGCACAACACAAACACGAGTACACAAACACCCAGATGTGGAATATAATTCATTACTTAAATATCTGCCTGCCGGGACTCGAACCCAGAACCCTCTGAGTGTCAGTCCGGTATGGATACCGCTGCGCCCTTCAGGTCGTCAATCCAATAATGCTAAAGTTCACATAACTGCTTATTAAGCATATTTTAATCGGTTTATGTTTATAAACAGACACCTACACTTTTCATACTTATTTGGAGTTAAACTTTAAGGATGAACATCCAATAGGTACGCAATAATATTATATTATAAAGGATACGTTTAAAATTCATTAGAAGTTTTTAGATGAAAGTAATTTTAATAAGTTTTTAGATGGAAGTAACGATTTAAAGTTGGTAGACACAGCCGCATTATGTCACCGCAGTGTTGAATGCTGCTGTTTTCTTACATGAAGGGTGTGGTGGAGAAGAGACACATGCACGAGGCGTTCAAACTTAGTCCTCAGAGGTAGCAACGCCTCTGTGACCGACCTCAGGCAGTACCAGCCTTACCATTAAACCAATTTCATGATAGAACAAGATTGTAAAGCCATAGGGTGGACCGGGGACCTACTACTTCCGTCCTCCACAATAATCCGCCGTAAAAGAATTCTCGTGTTTCATTTGGAGACCTCGGTGTGGTGGTCGGGTATATTTTCTGCGAGGCAACCATATCGATCCTTAAGAGTAGGCACGCATCTATGTACGACCTCGGATAGAACCTCGATCTTGCTTGAAGTTGTGGGGTGGGGTATCCATGAGCTGCAATGATCACGTGACATCATGTGCAATGCACGCTCGTTTGCTACTTTCTTCTTACATAAAAAACTGCTCTACCACAAATCTTGAATAATAAGACAATTGTCATGGTGAAAGAACACGACTCAATGGATGCTGTACGCACGTGCAACGCTTGAAACTGATTTTTTATCTAAGTCTGTATAAAACAATGTCTCAACGCTCGCCAGCCCTGCAGCGCAGCACGTGGAAATCACGAACGTGATCACGACACGTGAAAATCCAATTATATGGCTCAGTGGTGAAAAGTAGTCGCGAGGACCATCGGTGGCAAGTGGGGCGATGACTCGGTGTTACAAGCGAGTTGTGACGTCTGTACTACTTAGGATTAGCCAATATAGAAATTTCAAATAATATGTAAATGTATAACCGCATTCGATATTCCACACTAAGATAAATACACGAACAGACCTGCTTAAGTAGCAAAATCTGAATACCTAACTAGGATTTTTTTTTTAATTACGATATGCGGGTTTTTCATTTCCTATATTTCGACCCAGTTGCATGGATTATGGTCACGGCGAACAAACGGTCAGTTTCGCAAAACTGGGTCGAAATATAGACAATTAAAAAACCGTATATTGTGAGTACTCGTTACGTAATTAAAATGTATGATTTCCGCGATAATACTAGCTTAAAACCCAACTAAGTATATGAGAAACCCAAACGCTGACCAGGGGCAGCTATGGTCGTCGGTCGCAACCCCCCAAATAGTACACTGGTACGATTAAAATAATACCACAAGTAGTTACTTCCGCCTACGGATATCTGTATCGAGGAAGTACCATGCAAGTTCTATTTGACTTCTGTAATGCGTTGCTACCTGCGGGCTAAGCTGTAATGACCCGATGAATTTCTCCCTTATCACACCCGTTTGGACTAGATCATAGAGGCGGCGGTATTCATGTTCGACATTGCCATTACACTATTATATAAAAACCTTTTTTAGGGTTCCGTACCTCAAAAAAAAGGAACCTTATCAGATCACTTCGTTGGTAATCTGTCTGTCTGTCGAGACCCTTTTTCCCAAGAATGCGTGAAGGAATCAAGTTGAAATAAATATAAAATACTTAGGTCTGCAATCCCTCGGAGGTGTGAAAAAATCGAGTTTGTAAGTCAACGCAATCAAAAGATATGGCCGTTTATGCCGTATATTTTGACACTCTTGATTTTGTTTTGATACTCGCAAAGGAATCAAAATCTAAAGGATACTTTCCGTTGACTTAGAATTATACAACTAAAGAGAAAAATCACAAAAAAAACTATTTACATACTTAACAAGTTTATACGCAACCCTCAGTGCGCGAATCCGACTCGCACTTGGGCGGTTTTTTTTTTAAACCAGTTTGCTAATAATATGTATATGAAACGAACTCACTGACGTAAGCGCGACCGCATAGCTCCTGCTGCTGCGGCGGACACGTCACGCGTAGTCATCATCATACATAGAAATAGCTACAAGTTACGTTCATACTTAACCGCAACGAACTATTTTTAGATATCTACTTCAATCATAATTCTTAAAGAAATCTAACCTCTTAGCATAAAATAGATTATGTGAGAACTTTACATATGTCAACCTCCTGGGTGCCCATGCAGCGCATGTCCCTAAATGCGCTGCATGGGTTCCTTGTGATCGTCACACTTTTTTATAGTAATGATGGTAAGTGGTCACTACCGCCCATGAACATTTTGAACCAACCCCAATTGACCCGAGATTAACCACGGAAATATAGTTACTGCAATGACGTCTTGCGAGGCGTAGTGGTTACCATATCGGTGTGATATGTAGAGGGTTCCGGGTTCGATTCACAGCTAGGCAGACATCCAAATGACGAATTTAGATTTCAGTTCTGTGTCTGGGAGTTTGTGTACTTGTCTTGTGTGTGTACTAGTGTGGGGCCGTAAGTACAGAAAGCGTTATTATTATTTATTTAATCCGAGATTAATTCAATTGAACCCGATCGAAAATAAAGATGGAGAAGCGTTTCCGTGCAATAGATCTAAAACGGTTTCGGCAGAGAACTGTTATTACAATTGATTACTGTGCCTTGCGCCGGTCGATTCGCAACACTGTTATTTAGTGCTTAGTGCGAAATGGATTTTGTTCTGTTATATGCTCTTGATTGAGGGTTGATGGTGATTCAATTCGAACTTATCTCAGTAAAGATTGTAAGTTTCTACTGTGCAACATTGTAACCGGTAATAAATGGTAATATTACAATTCTCTATTATATTATTTTACTATTCCCTACTATAGTCCGTTAAGAAGAATGGCAAAAGAGCGCGCTGGGCACCTGATTTTCAGTAGTCACTGCAGCCCATGGACACCCACATCTAACCTCAAACAAGACTAAAATCCTATCTGAGGACGTACGTAGATCCGTTACTACTCCTTAGGTTTAAGACGGGCGTCTCGCTTGTAACTGTACCAGCAACGATACTTCTATATAAGACAGAGAATTGCTTCACGGCAGATAATGAGCGCTGCGGTTCTACCACGTATTAAATTCAATATTAAGTGCAATATTGTTATAATATATTTTTAAGTAGCAAATGACCCCGCAGACCCCGTGATGGTAAGTGGTCACTGCTGCCTTTGTATACTTGTATTTAACGAGGATGAAATATGATTGAACCGCTGCTTGAGGTCGACAGCAAATGCGTTTGTTACTCTTGAGGACTACGTAGGAACGCCTCCAGTAAGTGTCCCTTCATTACTAGACCTCTCAAATTAGAATAGTGCAGTCTATATAACTGTTAAAAGACCGAAAAAGACGTGGTGGTGGTGGTGGTCGAACCACGAAAGGTGGTCAAACCTTCAAAATTAATTCATAATAATATAATATTTAAACTAAATGTAGATAAACAAAACGTTTGATTCTTAGGGGCACCAACTTATCTGTGATCGCTTTCAGACCTACCTGTCGTTTTTTGCAGTTGCTTACATCTGTACGTGAGAGTTGCCTTTCGTCAGTTGGATTGCAGCCTCTGTGGCTATTTACATTATGTTTTTTCCCCTTTCGTAATAAAAAATAATTCTTTTACACTCATAAACCCGCACTAGGATTCCTCGTATCGTGGGTACCATAGACAAATACAAATACTACGACACAAAAACACTGACCCAGAACAGACATCTAAATGGTGAAATCGAACCCAGAACCCTTTGCCTATCAGCCCCGTATGGTGACCGCTGTACCACGCGGGTCGTCATATCATAATCATATCTTAAATTATATGTAAAAATGGAATCATAATGTAATAAAAAAATGGTATTGATTTTCATTGTATTCTTTCATTAACTGAATGTTAACACAGATGTAGTGACAAGTGGGTTACACTTTAGTGTTAAATATTTTACATATCTCGGTGTAAAATTATTCAGCAAGGACCTTACGAGTGAAGGTTATAAGTAACAAATTATAGACAACCCCAAAGATGAACTAAAATAACTATGGAATAGTGTGTATCTAGATGTAATCATTCTGAATTAAAGAGAAAGTAATGAAATTGTATTCGACGAGGAGTAAATAGGATTAAACTGTCTAGCCGTGGTCAAGCACAGATTACTATATTGACTTACTAATTGACCTCCGTGGCGCAGCGGTCTTTGTATGTGTCCACGCCGCCCCGCACAAGGAGTCCTAGTCTAGGGCTAAGAGTGTAGAAAGTGTCAGGCCTCTTTAAGAAAACAATATAACTAGATACTAACCCCCTTATTATATTCGTCTTTCATCATCATGTCTCCAAAAAAACTTAAAACACAATGTTTCCAAATATAACACAATCCAGGTAATAAACTTTAATTATAGGTATGCTTGGTAGGTAATAAACATGAAACTAGTCATCTTATACTAGATGGCGCCACATGTAATCTGAGCGCAAGTTTGTTTAATACACGAAACAAATATGAAACACAATTTGCTATATATAAAACTATCAAAAGAGGTCTGTAATACCTAAAATACTAAAATAATTTACCATATAATATATATTACGTCATTATTACTTAATAAATCCAAATTTAAATCTCGAATGTTAGAAATAGTATTGGTGTCTTACCATCCGTAATTTTTATTAGCACGTAAGTAACCTTTCCGAGTAACATGTATTTTTTGTAACGTAAAGAATGACGAACGACAAAAAGAAAGACGGAAGACGGACAGCTAACCTGTCCTTACTAAATGTTACCACTAGTTAAAACAATTGTTATTAGGTTATCAAGGTTATACGAATTATTTTCTCATATCTTTTTTGGTTTTGTTACTTGTTTATTTTTCTTTCAAGATGATGTCTGTCCTGAATTATTATATTGATTCAGAACCAGCAGTCCACCGAAGGAGTAATAGGCGTAATAGTATTCAAAATAATTATGAAAGAAAATAATTCTGATCACATCAAGGGTGAGAGGATGCCTTATAATTCGGTATAGTTTAATGTTTGCAATATATTTAAAATAATAATAAAGTTATTGACAGAAAAGTTAGATGTAAAATAAAAAACCGCGAAGCGCTTGATATTAGTTGTCAAAATTACGATAATGTCGAAAGCTCTGTAACTCTTCTAAATATTAATCCAGAGATAACTCCAGACGTCTCAAATATTATCACCCGATTTGCCAATAAAAATTAAACACTTCCATTTGTTTTATGATATCTTTTATAATATTATACCTACTTATTAATATCTCATAAGTTTCTTGTGCAATAAAGTCTGAATTACTCGACATATTTCATTATTGGCGTGACCCCGCACCCCCTCGGCCGCGCCCGCTGAGAACATAGTAATCATAGAGTAGGTAGTAGTAGCGCAGCGCGAGAGGTCGCCGCCGTCGAGGGCACGTGCGTATGAAAGTGAAAACAATAGCACATGTCGTCAGTACGTTTTCGGTTGACATCGACTCGCTAAAAAGGCGAGTTTATTGTTATGATAGCTGTTCAGTGTTATAGCCTGCAGTAAACTTACAAAGCCGTATACTTTATTGCCTTGAAAATTTCATACCGCATCAGCACCGTAACTAGTAGATAGTAATAGTTAACAATGACAGCCTAGCCTCTTATATTCGAGTTCCGGGGTTCTCTGATGTTTCATTTATATACATATTACAAATTATTTATTATTTACTTTAACAGTGAAGGAAATTATCATGTGGAAATCTACGCATCTGAGAATTGTTTGTTCTCGAAGGTGTGTGAAATTTACCAATCTGCACTTGAGGGTGGACTATGGCCTAACCCTTCTTATTCTGAGAGGATATTAGTGCCCAGCAATGGGATAGTAATGGATGAAGATGCGTGTAACGATTAGTAACTAACGGAATCATTTAGTGTACTTGATATCAGTACAATAGCAAATGCACACCAAAGAAAACAGCACAACATATATCGGTTAGATATCGCAGCCCGTGTATAGCTAGATGTAAAACAGCGAGAATTGTATATATACTACAGTAAATACCAGATTTCCTTTTTTGAGTTAAATGTATACAAGACAGGTTTTAAAGGTCTTTTCATTATGAAATTATAAGAGAAATAAACTATGCACGTACTGTCAGTCAGTATATAAATTATGTACTCACTTTTAAAAAAAAAAAAATACGTGAGACGAGTAGCAAATGAGTGTGCAGGACAACTGATGTTGTGTGGTCACTGCAGCCATAGACACACGTCTTATTTCAAACATGATTGAAATCCTATCTGAGGTCCGACGTAGATCCGCTCCTACTTCTGAGGACTGAGACCGTCGCCTCGCTGTAAATGTACTCGACAACCGCTCCTCTTCAACTGAAACACAAAAGACTTCACGGCGGATTATGAGGGCGGTGGTGTTATCGCCCCGGGCGAGCTATAGTTCTACCATCTATTAATAGGCCAATCTAGTGCAATTATTACTTTCCCAACCTGGTTGAAAATAAAATGAACCAAAAATGGGAGGAATCAGAACAGAAGGTAATCTACATCCCATTGAAACTAGATCGCGAACAAAACCGACATGACTGATATCGAAATAATAGTAATTACGCGTAAGCGAAAGTTTAGTTACAGCTGTTATTAACTGAAGGTTGTTATTAGGTGAGGCAACACTGCCAGCATCCGGGAACCACAGAACCACATGCGGCGCCCTTATAAAGCGCCTGATACTATCAATGGAGGCCTTATGTTTATCTGTCCGTGTGTGGTAACTTAATAGTCTTGACTAAAAAAGTAGTGATTAAAAAAAATTACAAATGTGACCGATTTCAAAATCGACACAAAGTAAATTATAATTTAAATGAATGTTGGTTGAAAAAATCGTTTTGAAGTCGGTCGTATTTGCATTAATAATATACACGCGATGAACTATATTACCCGTCCCTTATTTACAGTCGGTGGAAGGAAGCTGCGGTTTGCATAAGTTTATTCAGGACAAAAGCAAACAGCCTTCGTTTTTTAAACTTGGTTATGATCGTCAAGTATCTGAAGGTTGATGGCAATTCGGAGGAACAACGAATAAGTTCTATAATATATATTATATGTAATAAAGTCGTTCACATCATGTACCGGTCGGTGTTTTTATAATAAAATAAATTAATTTCATACATACATTCGTTAACTTTGATCTCTTGTTTTGATGTAAGTTGACTCCGTTAATAAAAACGTAAGTTTAATTGTTTAAATCCAACATTACACTCGAACGTGATGATAAAATAGTAAGATCACTTGAAGTTAGATAAAAAACGGGGTTATGTAAGTGTGGGGCAACCTCCGTGAACTATCTCGCGAGATAAGGCTCGCGACATTCATTGGGATTATCGGCAATGTCTTTACAAAGGACTGAATGAGTCAGTCTGAACATAGAAATGATTTGTGAAAGTGAGCAGCACGCATAGCAAGCAAATATGTAATGTTTTCGTAATCACCGTTGGGCACCCGTCTCCTAGACCTCGCAGTAGATCATCATAGCTATGGTTTAAGGTCGCCTCGCGATATTGTCCTTGAGCGATTAAGCAAATTTAGTGATCATTTTTCTAATACGTAAATAAAAAAATTGAGACTTGAAATCGACTCGACTTATTTAGATTCGACAGACATTAGGTTTCTTTCAAATAACTGAACTAGCTATATGGCATGTGGCCACTTGATGCAGCAGTCAGCAACGTACCGCCGGCCTTGAAGGAGACTTCTCTTTGCATCTTTTTGAAAACCCCCTGTCATAACATTTTAGTTCAAAAGTTCAGGTAGAATACCTCTCGGATATTTCTGTGATTTTTTGCTTGTTCCTAAAACTGCTATCGTGACGTCCGCATCCCAGTCGTACTCCAACGTAACCACATATCAATGGTCAATGTTTTTTTTGGTTCCTACTTCGAAACGATTCAAATTGAATCGTGAGCAAACTTCCTTAACTCGTGCAAAGCGAGCGAGCCGCCGCGTGACTGAACTTTTAGCTTTTTGCCTAAATACTATTACATTATACGCTCGTCACACTGCGAAAATGTAAACGATGGAATTGATTTCATTTCATTTGATTTGTTGCAGCGATTTATCTTCACAGAAAACTAATACTGGTAATATATTTTGCAAATTGAATCTACAATGTACGCATAAATTTTGGACATACTATATCACTATAGATATGGATGTGCAGTTTTGTTCTAAAATTAAGGGATGAAAGCCAGTGGATATACATGCAAGTGGAAGCACATGCAGCATTCGATCAGAGCGCTTAATAGTGCGGCTGACTGTATCCTTTGATAACACGACTGTTTTACGGACTTTGACCCTTTACCCTTTCCTTTTGTTTCACTCAGTATTAAATAAGATCATAGTCAGATATTTTGAATTCTTCAACAGGGAAATTGATATGGGGATCGTGATCATAAAGATTGTCGAAGCCAAGGCACAATGACGACATCAAAAGAACTGTCCATTTGTAATATTTTTATGCTTGAGCGTTAAGTGATCACTATAGTCCACGGACGATTAACCTCAAACAGGACCGAAGCCCTGTTTGAGGTCGTACGTACTTGCTTTACTACTTCTGAGATTGTAGTTTCGTTTATCACTATACCCGACAACCATATCTCCCCGAATTCGAATTCGTACCATGTTTCTCGGCGGATTGTGAGGGCGGCGGTGGTACCTCCTCCGGCGAACTATAGTTCTACCACCCAAAATAGCCGAGTTAAAGTTGTTTTTCATTATTTGTGCAATATCGTGAAACATCTTTTCGTTCCAATAGCGATAAGGCCTGGCGTTGGTTAAGCAAGTCCATTATAGTGTGTTACATTATGTTTTTAAATCACACGTAATGGGACAATTTGGGAGCAATATTTTGGAAAGTGACGAGCTGCAAACTGTAATGTTCACTTACGTAACACACGCTTCAAATTGTAGCAAAAAATCGGAACCAGTGATTGTTTTGTGCATTATGGTTCTTTCAGCATTGAGTTAGTTCCGCTTTAAGAAAAATGACTGTGAATAACTTTGAATACATTACGTTATGTTGAACGTCGCTCATATATAATGCTTTGTGTAAAGAAATAGATTTAACGTTTCCGGCGATTGGATTGGCAGCCCCGTCGTCCACATTGACTGTGTGACGCCAAATACGACGGGAGTCCTACAGGAGATGCATTGCTGCCTATTCCTAGACCTTATGTTAGTATCTTCGTCTTACCACACTCTTCACTACAATACAGTCACAATAATATTGTAAGGCAAAAATAAGTTTATCGTCGTCGTAAGTCCGTTGTAAAGGAATATAGAACCCTTCGTACGTGTTAAGGCTGCTTGAACTATTTGTGGTTCGACTCAGGCACCACCGCTACACAAATTCTTGCCTATTAACAGTAGTGTTTGAAGGGTACGATTAGGGAGAGATACTAACACCCGGCGTTCCAAATCAACCTTTAGTGGTAGCAATGCTTCTGCGCGCAACTTCAGGTAGGATTTTATCCTATTTGAGGTTGACTGTCGATATTTATGGGTGGTATTGCCCACTTACCATCCGATGGATTGGATACTCGTTTACTACTTATATACTAAATAAAAGGAAGATGAACAATTGGTAATATAAAATCAGTAAATAACAGATTCATCGTGGACAAAAAATTTACTTTGGATGTTTTCGTGACCGAATGCGATGTCTACTAATATACTTGTATAACTATTATAATTAAAAGTTATTTTAATTTATTTGAATGTGTTTGTTATTAATCTTGCTTTATATATCCGTGCGTGGTTTTATAAATATTGGCAGTATTTTTAGGGTAAAGAGCAGTATGTGTCACTTAGTGTTTCTATTGATACGAAAATACCCCGTAACATTAGTTGACCCGTTTTCAAAATTACCCTGCATAGAACAATTAAGGAGGTAATTTTTATTTTTGGTGCGTGCAAACTTTTATATTAGTGTGATCTCATAAAATAGTAGTTTTGAAATCACGCACAGACTTTCATTACATCAGTCTTTCATCTTTCAAACTTTATTTATCTGCAGAGATAATGACTTGTGTTAAATGAAAATTGTACACCCGCATTATCAGTCTCCGTTTGTTTCTTATCATGTCGTCATACATAACGTTTAAAGGACAGGGTTCTATTACCCTTCAAGGTTCTACTCCGGAGGCACCAACGTCACACCTATTTCTGCCTCATAACAGCCGTGTTAAACTTTTTCGTGTTCGGGTTTGAAATGTTTGGTAAGGGCGACGTAAGCCTCTCCAACTTAGTTCTCAAAGGAAGTTAAGTATTACAGATAGAGCTTAAATCCTATTGAGATGGATTACAGACGTCCATGGGTGGCAATGATCACTTACCAACCTGATGGTAAGTGGTAAGTAAGTATACAGTCCTCCTGGAGTGTGTGCTTGTTATAAAAAAACACGACATAGTTATTTCGCTTCTCTTGGGCGATCTTGTTAAATACAACACCTTAAAGTGAATTAAACTTTTACACGTTTATTTTTACAAGCCAACGATTTGAGGTCGTCGAGTTAGTGGCGAGCCGTCGAAAGCTGTAAAGGCTCACGCTAACTGTGCACAGACTCCGTTTTGATTAGTCGTAATCTTCTCACCTCGCGTCCGCTCGTAAAACTGCGGAACGAACTACATGCGACATGCATATGATCTGGCTGTTTTGTTTACGCCTTTAAAACGGTGACGAGAGAAATTAATTGCAGTAGCAATAACAGTAACTGAAAAAAGTTACTTGGAAACATGTGGATGCTTAATAATGGATACAGTAGCTTATTGATAAGATGCCAGCCTCACACGCTGGGGGTCGGGGGCGACACCCGTGCACAGCTCTGATATTTGAAATTTTTGAGCGTTATAGAAATGAATTATTACTTGCTTTAACGGTGAAAGCATCGCGAACAAACCTGAGAGTTCTCCATTAAGTTTCCAAAGTGTATAGCTAGTTGACTAGCGTAGTGGACTATGGCCTAACCCTTTATTCTGTTAGATGGACCGAAGTCGGACGAATCGTATTACAAACTAGAATAACCGGTTTGTTTTGTTGTGTAGTACATTCATCAACTCTTAAAGTAAAGCCTTCCAAAATACAATGCAGCAGGGTGGCCGAACGTACCGTAACAAGTATATCATGGTATCAAATAGATACAGCGCGGTATAAACAACCGCAGTCAAACATTACATCACAGTTCGTAATGCTGTTTGAGTTACAAGCGCACGGTCGTTCACTCGCGCGCCGCGCTCGGAGTACAAGCGCTCACAATGTGCTCTATGACTCGCATTTACATTACAATACACCGCACCAGCTCCGGATTTGAGCCTTTACACGCTGCGTAAAAATACTATTGTGTTATTTGAGCTCTGCGATGTTTTTTATTGTTATTTACCAAGCTGAAAATCTTATTCTTTTGATCGAAGGTTACAAAAAATAAGGTAATGTGTAAGCAGTCACATCTTCTGTTCTTAAACAATACATTCTACCATATCATAGTCCACCTATTGTAATGGACATTGGACACACAAGAACACAGTATACTACAAGAAAGTACGCCATAATTATTCTCTTATTTCATCATTTACTAATCTGCAAGGCAAGAGATCGAATCCGGAAGGCTTTGTGGCGAACCCGTAAGGTTATATCACGCCGGACTCTTTTTCAATAGATTATTGGTTTCAGTAAACGATGATAGCCTAGCGATTGAGATCCCAGCCTCTCGCCCTGGCTGAGAGTTTGCAACCAGTTTTGTACGTATTAGAAACTAATTATCATTCGCTTTAACGGTGAAGACAAACATCGTGAGGAACCCTACACACCTAAGAGTTTGTAAAATTCTCAAAGTTGTGTTAAGTCTACTAATCCACATTTGGCCAGCGCGATGGACTATGGCCTAACCCTTTTCATTCTGAGACCGTGGGACCGTGAGACCGAGACCCGTGCAGCGTGACATTAATGGATCGATGATAATTGATTTCTGTCAAAGGGTGTCGAGATGGAAATCCAGTTATTCCTATGAATAAGACTCCTAAGTAAATCCAGTAATTTGAATACTTGTGTTAACAATGTGGCAACCTCTTTGACACGCATTAACATCACAATGCGCATGCCGGCGCCGCGCCCGAGCTTCTACCGGCTGTTGGCGATTAATAATATGGCTTCATTCGGAATTTAAGTGATTGGTACAGTTTGTAAACGTGGTAGGCACCTCTACTAGGAGTAGAGGTTCCTACCATCTACCATTCAGTAGGAGGGATTAAACGTTGCTGTGTTCTGATTTGAACGGCGTGGTTAGAGAGACACGCGAGGCATTTCAACTTGGACTAAGTTGAAATGCCTCAAGGGTAGCAACACAGCTGTGCCAGCCTCAGGTAGGACTTCAGTTCTTTTTGGGATTGATTATAGATGTCTGTAGACGGTGGTGAACAATTACCAGATGGACTGCATACTCGTTTGTTACATGTATCGTATAAAACATACGCAACGAATTATAAAGCGCTTTCCTTTGGGAAGTCGGTTAAAAAATAATAGAGTTGAAAAGTTAATTTTCAGACGAGTATGAATTAGCGTGATGGAAAAATAACCCATTTCCATTAGAGTGGAGATTTATGTGCAGAGACATGTCTGTGATGATGAAGAACTACAGAATCTCATTATCGAGGAACTAATATGTTTAACAGGTGGTGGTGGTAGAACCGTAGATCGGCCAAGGAGGTACCACCGCCGACCTCGTAATCCGTGAAATGACTCTCAAAGTTCTCTGTAAAGTTCTTTAAGATCTGTAAAATCTATCGATTCGCATTTAGCCTGCGTGATATAATATAACCTGATTTTTTTCGTACTGCGAAGAAACACGTGCCCAGCAGTGGAATAGTAATGGCTTAATGATGATGATGATGATTATGAAGAGATCTTGGAAAATAAAAAGTGATATTATGTCAATTTTTACATATTGATACGGAAATTAAGAAATCTGAATTAATTTCATTAATTAATGTATACTCGTATATCATCGTGTCGTAAACAACAAACTAATACAAGTGGTTAATAGCTTATGCTAAGTTGGCACCAAATACCATTTCCATTAATTAGGTTTTCGTTTAAAATGTAAAACAGACTAAATCCTTTTAAAATTAAGCACATAACAAATTTAAACAACATTATTACGTGATCATATCTACTTAACATTTACTTAAAAAATATCACTTATTAAGGAGCACAGTTCTATAACAAAATACCGACAGTATAATATAATAAAATATAATAAAAGTTAACCCCAATTAATATATTCAAAAGGGAACTTCCCGAATAATTTTTAAGAATCATTAGTAAAACAGTTAGAACTGGCAGTAACCGTTTCAATATGTTAGATGAGGATCCCCCCCTCCTCTCCCCCCCCACATGATCATTATTTTAAGTCATAACGAACACTTTTATACTTCGCATTTGTTTTTTTCTCATGCAAGTGACTATAATTGTCTTTTTTCAAAATAAAGAAACCTAAAATTTACCTGCTAGAACTAAAGTTCTCTCTATATATCTCTCTAACTATAGTACTCTCACAATCCGCGGCGAAGTAGAGTTTCGATCGGAGAGTTGAGCGGATGCTGGGTGCACGTACAGCGAGGCAACCTTAGTCCTCAGGAGTCGTAACGCATCTACGTAAAACCTTATATAGGGCTCCAGTCTTGTTTGAGGTTAAATGTGGGTGTCCATGGACTGCAATGACCACTAAACATCAGGCGAATTGTATACTCGTTTGCTACTCTTCTTATGTAACAAAAACCCTTGGCCTAATATTGTGCACTAATTTATGAATGTTTGTTGTATTTTATTCTTATATTATGGAACGTAGGAACTGGGAATGCGATGTTTGATAATTAAAATATAGACATTTTTTTTAAACACACTGCCAAAAACAGCACATAACAAAATATAAACAAACTAATTGTTATTGCCTTAAATAGACAAATAAACGTTTTATAATATGAGGACATATTATTAAAGTTCTTTTAACCAACTTCCTAAAAACAGGAATTCGCCGATTCGAAAATTCGCCGGCTCAATATTTTTTTCTTTCTTCGTATGCTTAACACGTAAGCAATAAATCATTTCGAAATTTAAAATTCCATAAAAATATATGTAATATTTCGTAACATTAAAACAAAGAGCCTGTTGGCCCAACTACAGTCACAGTAACGGCGAGAGTTGCTCAAAGCGTCCAGACCGCATTGTTGTTATCAGAGCAATTTCGAAACGCACTGAATTCCTCCACCGGCGCAAAGTACCAATGAAGGACAAAATGTTTACTTGTTCTGAACTAATTGTATTAAGAATTATAATCAATTATAGGTTTCTACGTGGAGTTGGGTACTACTAAATCACGGGCAATGGGTCCAAGGGCTGCATGCTCGTTTGCTACTTTCATTACATAAAAATATGAAAAAATAATTACGTAGCAAATTTAATTGATCAGTAGGTGGGATCACCCGCTTCTAATGTGAAAGACGTCTTTAATACGTTCATGTTTAAGATGGATTTATATAATGTGTTTCAATTTAACTCACAGGTGTAGTAATACAACCGTGCATTTAGGAAGGAATCGTGTTATATCTGAGTTTTGTTATAAGCCCACAGGGGTCAGTGACGGCTTCATATTAGATTTACGGCATGTCCATTTGTTACATATATTCCGAAAATGCGGATAAGCTGTTTTAAGTTTTATAAATGATTTTAAAGACCTTTCAAGAACGATATTTTTATGTTACCTTTCATTAAGTGTCTACATTACTCTGCATGTCTATTCAAGGCATGTACATAGCGGAACACTAAAAAGAAAAAGCTACAAACCGTCATTCGCACAGAAACGCTAATTGACTTATCGAGATCACGGAGTGTTGTACTGCCTGCGGATGTGACGTTGTCACTCGTTTAAATTGATTCGCTCGCTTAGATAGCACTATATAGATAGCCAGATAGATAGTTTTAAAAGATTTACTATCAGCTAATAAGTATGATAGATGTTAGACGGTTGTCTGGAAGCGATCGCTTCTCTAGCTATAAGGCCATCTTTTGTACGCCACTGTGTATCTGTGTCTGTATTCTTAACTGGCGTACAGATAAAGAATATTTATATTGTATTGTTATATATAGTCAAGACTAAATTGCCGAAGGCGAAAAATTTGGGATTATGTTTTTAGTATATAAGATATCTAAAAAAATATAAAAAAAAATTGTAACAAAAATTATAAACCAACTTAAGGATGTCGGCAACAGCGTCATTTACTGGGTTCAACTAGGATTAATGTCCTTTGTTATGTTGCTATTCCTTATTAAGGGAATACTAAGTTGGAACGTCTGATCAGAAACAGCGTTTAACATTGCTGTTATGAGACATAAACGCGGCGGCGCTGCCTCCGGCTCACACCACGAAGCGTTCCACCAACTTTTATATTATACTAAAAAGTTATATAGTTGCAGGAGGTGTAGTTGCAAGTTATTTAAACAACACAATAAATAATATATTTAAGACGACGATCCGAGTTACCATACCCGTCTGACACGCAAAGGGTTCCGGGTTGGATTCCCGGTCAGGCAGACATCTAAATGATGAATTTAGACTTCTGTTCTGGGTCTAGATGTTTGTGTATTCGTCTTGTTTGTGTCCATGGCATCCACGACGTAGGGCATCCTAGCGTAGGGCTATGAATGTAGAAAGCCCTTATATTGTAAGTGTTTTATTTTTTTATTTAGCTGCTGCCTTTCTGCTTGGCTTCTGATTCGCATGCCACGAGTATATGGTGTTGTTATTCACATTCTCCTAAAACTGGATGAAAGGGTGCAGGATTTTTAGGACTCCTCCCTTCATGCTCCCAAAGAACCCTCGTACATACATTTATTTACTACCCTCCCGTACTGTCATTTTAAAAATATTTTTTGTCATTCTGTTGATGCAGCCATATTTATTAAAATGCACCAGTTCTCTTTACGGAATAAATATCTTATCTCAGAATGTGAAGAGTTATTACTTACAAAGTAACACTAACAGTATCAGAGAATTTTTACTAATATATTTCTCAATATTTATTGGGAAATTAAGCCTACGTGCTTGAATATTTCACAATCCGCTCTGCGTTTTTGCATGTAGCTGACACTGCTCTATAAACTAGTTATGCAAAATACAATAAATAAATGTGTTGAAATGTTTTTGTTCAGTGTATGCACAATGAGATTAGTATTAACACGATTTTAATTAAGTGTTAAGAGAGTAACACCCCAACCATGCATCACTTTAAGGTTGTTGAACGGTCACTGGTTGAACTATTCACGTATAATCTTCTGGGTTTCATTGCAATCTTTTATTTTAAAATGAAGAAATAATGTGTAAATATGAAAAATTGTTCGCATCAGAATATTTTATAGGTGTTAGGCTGGTGGTGTTCGTCCGGGGGGTGCCACCGCCCCCTTCATTATCCGCCGTAAAGTTGTCTTTCGGTTGGTGAGGTGTGGTTGTCTGGTATATTTACCACGAACCAGCAGTCTTAGTCACCGGGAGTAGTGACGCATCAACGTACGACTTCAGATAGGACTTCAGTCTTGTTTGAAGTTAAATGAGGGTGTCCATGGGCTGCCGTGACCATTCAACATCGGGTAGCCTGAACGCTCGTTTGCTACTTTTCTCATATAAAAGAATATTTCTGAGGGCACACATAGGGGCGAACCTATGGGGAGTCATTTGATACATGTCTGCCTTACCATACCACTTATACCAGAACACAGCAACGCGAACACTTCTATACAGCAAATATTGGAATGGCGGTGGTGCCAACGCAGTGCAGCTACCAAGAGGTGCCGATTACCTTTTCA
This sequence comes from Phareas burnsi, assembly GCA_018249415.1. Classification (NCBI taxonomy): domain Eukaryota; kingdom Metazoa; phylum Arthropoda; class Insecta; order Lepidoptera; family Hesperiidae; genus Phareas; species Phareas burnsi. Next base: position 5,564 of record DWKL01000094.1, on the reverse strand, counting down.
CTTATTATGAATCATTTAGAATGTATTTCAATTGTTTTACAATAACTATTACTATTGCTGCCTCATTGTGTCCTTCTTATGATCACATCGACCGCCGATCGGTGCGACTTCAATCAGAAATTACAACAATTAGTCATTGTGATAATACAGTAATCTAACGTGACGTTATCAGTTTATATGATGCTTTTACGTATTTATGACAATCAAAAAAAATCACTATAACAATAAAAAATAAATCATTGTGGAAATACCTAATAGCTCTCCATATAGTCCTCAAAGAGGTATGATGTCTGTCACTCGTATAGAGCAGTGTGAAAGAATGTGGATTATGGCCTTAACCGGCCGAGACCGTACATAATAGTGGGATAGTAATGGATTTGATAATGTCATACTGCAACTAAGCTTTTGTAAAAACTTTACTCAAAAGCTCTGCCACCACATTGCTGAAGTATTTGACATTTTTGCGATAGATTCGCCATGCAGTTATAAAGATCCGAGGCAAACGACCAAGAGGTTGCAACCCATTAGGTTAGACCAGATTCGATTGTCACTTGTCACCAACGTACACGACGTACTGCATGATGCCAAACACAAGACGGACGATATAATAGGTAGTAGAACTATAGGTTGTCCGGATAGGTTTGAGCGCCGTCCTCACAATCTCTCGTGACACAACTGTAGTGTTCCGGTGGGAGAGGTGGGTTGTCGGATACTCTTACATAGAGGCGGTCATTTTAGTCCTCAGGAATAGTATCGTATCTCCGTACGACCTCAGATAGGGCTTCATTCTTGTTTGAGGTTAGAAGCGGCTGTTCATAATCTGTAGGGACCACCTAACATCAGGTGGTATGCACGCTCGTTTGCGTCTCTTCTCACATAAGAAATGCATGTGGATTTCTTGCTTGTTCGTTACTTGTATGCTGTAAAAAAGGACACGAAACTGTAACCTTAGCACTAATAAAATGGAAAAGAACTACTAGCACCAACGCGACACAGCGTTGAATGCGGTTTTGAACTACATTCATAAAATACTGATACAAGGCTGGAATATAAAAACTTATGTTTTGCAATTCGAGGGAACATTCGCATGAAGCTTTATTTTTATGATAAGGTCATTTGGGCAATACGGCGAAGAAATTGGGTCGCGAAAGGGCTCGGCAAAGGGCGCACCGCTCCCACTCGCCGCGGCCCATTTCGCTACCGTCGACCCCACTGCGACACCACCGAGCTACCATCGTTTTGTATATTACACATATTGAGCTATTAAGCTTTTATTTGAATAATGATATCATAGTGGTATTAAATCTGGACTCTCACACTAGAGATTCGGGGTTCGAGTCTCAGATACGCACTCCTGGCTTTTTAAAATATATGTGCATATTAGATCACTAGCTTTAATGATGAGGGAAAATGTTGTGAAGAAACCTATACCGCGGAGAGCTCTCCAAAAGTGATTCTGAGATGAAACTCATTCCGCTGGCGGGGCAGTCTCGAGAGTGATAATGGTTATTCTATGAGATAAACTATAAAGTTCATTATTTCTGTTAGTTATAACCATAGTTGCGTGTAGGTAACACCAGAGTTTTTAATTAAGCAAAGGGTCTTAAGAGAGTTTATGATTTATTGACCCATTCTCATTTATTATAATGTTCTCGTTATATTTAATATGTATACATTTATATACAAAGAGGTCAATTAGTTCAATAATAAATTAACCAGAATATTACTATACTAACTTAGTATAGACGACCAAATATATTTCGCTAAACAATCTTTGTATAAAAAAGTGTTTTGAATTATAATACCCAGAACCACACGCCAGGGTCGCTTAGGATCTGGTTGGTTTGGTCACTAATATTGGTAGGAGGTCGTTGTCCTAATCGCGGGATTATAGTGTAAGCAAATATTATATATGCTCGTATATAGCCAGATTGCTTCGTGTCGATCGTAAAATAAATAACTAAGTTATGTGTTGTGTGGATAATGTACGTGTACGGTGAATTTGTTGCTTGGCAAGAAGGTTTTGTCGGTATACAGTATGAACGGTTTCGAAATGCCATACGGTTATTCATAAAATATTCTTATTTTGCCTATATTACTCTGTCTATAATATGATAATAGCGATGTATTGCTAATATTTTTTCCCAATTCTCAATAAAGGTAAAAGAAAGATCCGTTTTTTTTCATGTTTCGAATAAATTAAATTACATGACATATAATTCCAAAGACCTCTTCATTTTACTACTCTACCGTAGAGTTATAAATAATTAATTATTTATATTTTTTACTATATTAGTTAGACTCGCTCTATGTAAATCATTGTTTGAAATAAAATAAGCAAATTGCTTTATTTGTAAAGAGATACGCAAATGTATATTATGAGACTGATTATTAATAAAAAATGTCCACGATATCGCTAGCGCGCGATAGAGAGATATTGCGACGCTATCTCTGATAAGCCGCGATGACTCAATATTACGAATTTTTATGACTTCAAAATGTACCCTGCTCGCTTACCCTGTATATCTGGATGTATATTTACCTGTATATAATAACGTAACTGTATATCGTATTTTCAATAACCGGAGTTGTTCACCTTGTCGAATTGTCTTTACACTTTAATTCTCGGAAATAAATGTTTGAAGTGTCTGTTTGTGTCTTAACAATATTTGCCAGTTTTAACTTTTATTGCACGAAGTGAAAGGGAAAACCTCCTTTTTTATTTTTGTCCATCTCTATGTACGGAATAAACTCTGGAAATCACTCGACCGCTTATGCAAAGAAGGTCTCATGCAATATTTTTCCTTCGATATGATATACATTGTAAATAGCCGTGAAAAATGTTACAAACACTGTTGCAAACCGTTGCAAACTGTTGCAAAATGTTACATATTATGACAAGCTTCAAATTCCTTTCATTTCTTAATGCCATGAATAAAGTTGAGAGCCTTCCTTTGCTTTACATTTCTTCTACAGAATTGATTTACAAATAGGTAAGTAGCTAGATAATTGAAAGATATTCACCGGACTAAACTAACCCTCTACGTTTATAAATAGTAAAGGAAACAGATACTAGCCTAGTGAAAAAATAATTTTAGGATTCATGACTTGTTTTGTCAAAATGTACAAATATCCTTTAATTTCTTATAGCCAAGAATAGCAAACGAGCACACCGTGCACCAGTCCGGTGGTAAGTTAATACTGCAGACATAGGTGCGGCGCGGTGCCTTCCAAATCGAACCACGCAGGGTTCTGTCTTCGAGACTTTTTTTTTATATATTTGAGGGGCAGTAAACGAGCATGCAGGCTACCTATTGTTAAGTAGTCAATGCAGTCCATAGACGCCCGCATCTAACCTCAAACATAACTGAAGTTCTGAGGTCGTACGTAACTGCGTGACTTCTCCTGAGGACTAAGACGGTCGCCTCGCAGTAAGTGTGCCCGGCAACCGGCACCTCTCCAACCGAAACACAAGAACTGCTTCACGGCGGATTATGAGGGCGGCGGCGGTACTGCCTCGGACGAACTATAGTTCTACCACCTGTCAAAACGTACATGTACGCAGTGTTATGTGTGTTATATAAATTAGTTGTACCTACCGTTCGTTTCACATAAAATATGGTATTTCACTATCGGTTTACGTTTACCGTTGCCGATAAAGCCTGTTTGCTGAGGAATCGCGACAAACACACATATAATATTTGCCTTGGAGCACGCACGCGTTATTGCCGGTTCATTCTTATCACACAGTTACTCAGTCATGTCTTATCGGGTGTGTTGTGGTCTCGAAGGTCGTCGTTTACGATACTGGATAGTGACACCTTGACCGAACACAATAATAGACCAAATATAATATATATTTTTTCAACTAAAGAAGATTTTCAACCTTTGCAGACAACCACATTAAAAATAAGAAAAGTTTACCGTCGCCTTCGTCTCCCCCACTGTAGTGTAGCGCCCGTTTAAAGACAGCAGGGCGAGCTTACTTGAATGAGGTGTTCCATGTTAGTCTCAAGAACATCTATAATAGACATCATGACTGTATTCTCGTACTATTTGAAGTTATCGAGTGGAGTTTGAGAATAACATCAGATGGGTAGCATGCTGGGTTACTGCTTCTATTGTATAAAAAATATAATATATAGATGGCTCGGGTGGTGATCGAACATACTTAACATTTCTAGGTTTTGTCCAACTAAATATTTAGAAGCCTGTCTTTATGGATTTCTGGTTTAAGACTTTTGAAAAATGTTTTAGGAGGCAGGATCGCTTTTGTTGGAATAGATAATCCACTCAATCAAGTCCACAGCGCAAAGGTACGCGGCGAAGATTAAAAGTCGGGACAAAAGGGCTGGTTCACTATGATGCAAAGTCATCATCACCGCCGCTTCTATGTCTGCCTTGTAACAGCCGTGTTAAACGCTGCTGTGTTGTGATTGTGAGGGATGGCAAGGAGTAGTTCTTACACGTATATATATACACTTTTAAACGTAATTCTCAGAGGTGGCATGGCATCTATAACAAAACGTGTTATTTGATAGGGAGGGAAAAGGGTGATATGTATTTTTTTAAAACATAGGTAACAATGCATAGACAAGGATACAAAAATATATGACCAGAGACAACTTAGTCTAGTGATCGTTATTAATAAACAATATATTTTGATATAAATTGCATTTGTAACTTACCTCAGGTAGGGTTTCAGTCCTATTTGGTCTTAATTATGGATATCCATGAGCGGCAGTGATCAGGTTTCGAAAGTATATGTATGTATGTCTATGTATCTAGGACTGTGGCCTATATGGCTTGATGGTTTCTAATATATGAGGTTTTGTTAGAGTCGTTTTAGTGGCGAAAGTGACTCTGGGTACACCAACGTGAAAAAATGTAAATGGTGTCTTTAATTTCCTTTTTTCGGCGCGATATATGTCTATTACTTAAATGCTTTCCAGTCGGATTATTTGTTTCTAATTAAATTTGTCTTCTCGTTCGTTGTACAACTTGTCGCATGTTTAATATGTAAAGTATTGGTGGAATTTCGACCAAGTCAGTTTTAAAGATTTTTAGGACCATTCATGTGAATATCATGGAGTAACCGTGGGTTCCCTAATGTTATTATAGTTAAGCAACAACGCACCGTTTGATGGACTTAATGATAGCGTTCAATTTCTGATTTCCACTTCTAATCGCCACCAAAACCTACTGATAACGTGTGTAACTTGAAATTCCACAAATTTATTCTTTCTTAACATGTACTACGATAGTCCAACGTTTGTTTCACATTAGTAGCACTATCAGGCGGTGCCGGCGCGATCAGCTGACGGCCGACACCTGAACCTTATCGAGTTATCGCATACTTATACAGATTAACGCCATCTGATGTTTCAGTGTGCGTGTTTTCTATGCAGTCTGTGATTCAGTCCGATATATTTTTAATTTATAATAATAATAACAGGTGGTAGAACAATCGTTCGTCTGGGGAAGTACCACCGCCGCCCTCATAATCCGCCGTAAAGCAGTCGTTGTGTTTCGGTTGGAGAGGTGCGGTTGCCAGGCACACATAT
>DWKL01000093.1:0-25312 GCA_018249415.1 Phareas burnsi | reverse complement strand
TCACTGCAGGCCATGGCACCCACATCTAACCTCGGATGAAACTGAAGTTCCCTCTGAGGTCGTGCATAGATCACACTTGAGAGAGAGATGGTCACGTCGTTGTAAATGTGTCCGGCAACCGCACCTACCCAACCGAAACACGAAAACTGCTACAATGATAGGAGATACATAATCATGTTATTTTCTAGATTGCTGCAAGACGCGAGCAGCAGGATAAAGGCGCTGCCCACTTCGGAGTTGCTGGAAGCCGTCACGTCCACGTCCCTGCCCGAGGAGATCGACATCGAGGAGCTGCATGTGAGTATTTGACACATCAATTCCTTGCATTGAGTTAGGAACAAATGTACGTGGGTGTTTGCGTTCAAAGTCGTCCGAACTAAAAGAGCAACAGAAGGAAATAAGAGTAACAATGGTGCGCTAGTTGTCATCTGCCCGAGCAGCGGGTCATACGTCCATAATGCCGTTTGACATGATAACATTACGATGCGCGAGTGGAAAATAAATTAAGGGATTATATCACCAAATGAAGTTGTTATTTGTTGTTCTGAAATATATAGTTAAATTTGAATTTAATTATAAAATTTGCAAGGGGAATTCAGTCGTATGCGTATATCGGTACGGTTTAAATTGCAATGTTTTATATCTACTGTCGCATCTCAAGCTGTCTACGACTATTGCGTTAGTATTCTGATAATTTGGTATCTAAGAAATGTTTTCTTTGGGAGCTCTTTATCGTGATTATTTTTTATATTATAGCAGTAGCAAGCGAGCACGTGGTCTAGCTGGTGGTAAGTATATACTCCCGCCCGTGGACATCTGTAACCAAGCCCAAATATGGTTGAAATCAGATCTGAGATTAGTTGCAGATACGTCGCTACCTCTGCCACACCACGTGCAAAGTAGTATACGACCTTCACTCAGAATGAGAAAGGATACGGATTGGTAGACTCGACACACCTTCGAGAACCTTACGAGGAACTTTCAGGCATCTAGGGTTCCTCGCGATGTTGTCCTTCACCGTTAAAGCGAGTGATAATTGTATCTAATACGCACGTAATTTTGAAAAATTTGTACGTGCGGTATCTGAATCCCGGGCTCCAGTGCGTGACGCCGGAATCTTAACCACTAGGCTATCGCAGCTAAATAAATCTATAAAGGATGTAAATAAAACCAAATGGACCGGTGATCCTACCTTAGCCGCAGAAGATGCTCGCGTGCAATACGCATGTATGATCTTCTGCGAGCTAAGGTCGATCGCCGGCTCGCAACGAAAGTCGCTTCGCCGCAAGCGAGCGGGACGAGTAACCTGTGTCGTGTGTCCGCAGAGCGCGTCCATCCACCGCTGCGTGGGGCACGGGCGCGGCGCGGCGGCCGAGCGCGCGCACACCCCGTGAGTAGGTTTAGTTCCAATGGGTGTCGTGTGCCAGCGGCTGTTCGCTACATGATTAACTCGCCGCGACGACGTAGTTCACATAATATTTATAAGCAAATTTATATCATTTTTAAATCTATACGCTAGTGCAGTGTTTTTCAACTGTTTCAGTCAATGCTTTATAAAAATACAGTTATTTGTAGGTGTATGCTCCAATAAAAAAACTATAATTTCAGTGAGAAGGCTTTGTCCGCTTGTTTTTTAATAACTTGTCGAAACATGGTTCCGTTTTTGAGACGCAAGTAATCAAATCGTTTTCTACGGGGAGTCTACTTTGGATTTTAGTTTGTATGTCCATCGTTGAAGAAAACGTTAGTTCGTACAAATAGTAAGTGGCGAGAAGCGTTTTCTGTACGAAGTATTGTTACCTGTAATCATACGTAGTCTTTAAAATCGTTGATCTAGTTTTGGTCTAGGCCCTAAGGCCTAAACCCCCTAAGGGGTTCCCAGAAATTTACAATGTACAGAGGGGTCGCGTATACGAGAAGGTTGAGAAACACTGCGGTAGTGCACGTGTGCGCTCCATTATAAGCGCTCGCGTATTTGTGTGTGCGCGTGCATGTTTGTGTGTGTGTGTGTGTTTGTTTGCGCGTTATTATTACATGGATTAAATTGTTTCAACTAATTTTTAACTTTTATTACATGAACAATATCGACGATGCTGCATGTACATGTTGTGGATTGTTAGTTTTTGATATAATTTTGAGCTGCTTATGTAGTATTATATATCATTGACTTGTTCGCGGCTCACGCCTCCGACACGGAAGCGGAGGGAAATGATAAGGATGATGATCTGTATCAACATTACTGCTTATCATCATGTGGATGGATATGAAAGTGATTTCTACGATGAAGACTGATATTTATAATAAAACATATATTTATATATTAGTAAGGAATCGGTGATAATCCAATGATAGCACACCCTTTAATGCAACACATGTAACTACAAACAAAACTGAAGTTCTATTTGAGGTCGTACATAGATGCGTCACTACTCACGAGGTCTTAGATAGTAGCCGTGTAAGTGTGCCCGGCAACCGCCTCTCCAACGGAAACACTTATATTACTTCGCGGCGGATTATGAGGGCGGCGGCGGTACTTCCCCGGACGAACTATCGTTCCATCACCTGTCAGAGCTATAACGATAACAGCGGCGTTCCGCAGCGCGGCGGACCCGCTGTGGTGGCTGGAGGCGCTGGCGCTGCACCGCGCCGCGCTGACGCTGGTAGGCTTCAGCAAGGGCTGCGTCGTACTCAACCAGTTCATCTACGAGTTCCACTACACCAAGACCCTTACGCCCGGCGACGACCACATGATGCGGTCAGTGGCTTCTCATTGTAATTCTGTTGATGCGTTGGATTTCTTTCTTAGCTAACGCTACTTTCATGCTAAGAAAAAAATCCAATTAGGTTAAATCCCGTTAGGGAATGCTGTCCATCTGATGGTAAGTGGCCATTGCCGACCATGGACATCTGTAATCAACACTAACGTTTCGCACCGAACGTGTTACGGATGTTCTGGCGACGGTGGCCACTATCCGTCAGGTACGACGATGTATTACTAGGTTATGTCCGGTTTCGATCCGGCAGTAGATTTAAGAAGAAAATATTGTTACTGACAATCTGTAAGTGGCCCCGTAAGGATATACTAAATGAATGTTAAACACATCGAACCTCCAACAGGACTGAAGTCCTTATTAGGTCAGTTAGGTACCTTAGGTAAGTTGCGTCATTACTTCGGAGGCAGTTTGAACATAGAACATAAAACTTTTTTTACATAAAGAAAACTCCATAGATTTTTAAGGGCAGCAAACGAGCGCGCAGGACCCCTGATGTTAAGTGGTCACTGCAGCCCATGGACACACGTCCAAACAAACAGAACTGAAATCCTGCCCTACTCGTGCGTTGATGCGTCACAACGCCCGAGGATTAATATTGTCGTTTTTCTTGTGAGTGTGTCGGATACCCGCACCGCCGACCGATATAATAATTGCTTCACGGCGGATAGTAAGGGATGTGGCGGTACTTCCCCATTTGAACTGATCATTGATTTCTGTAGTATATAATTAAAGTTTAATGTGTGTGGTCGCGTGTTGTAGGCTGATCGCGCGCATCGAGTCCATGTACTGGCTGGACGGCGGGCACGCGGGCGGCAAGAACACCTGGATCACGGCGCGCAGCCTGCTGGAGACGCTTGCTCGCCTCGGTGAGATCCATCTTGCGTTTTTGTTTGTTTGTACAATGTTTTTCTTTAACAATTAAAACCCACAAGAATGGGTGCAGGTTATCCACCAAGCAGTGGGCATAGCTTCGTGGCCTGTTTCGACATTAAATTATAATATTGTGATATTATGCGTAAATATTAGTGATCACCGGAAGGTGTTTATCTTCTACAGAACAAGCTCGGGTTAAGAGGGAATCCTCGAGACCCGAATTTTACTCACCCTGCTTCTCCTTCCCGTGGTGTGTAGTGCCGCAGGGTATGAGAGGTTAGGCAGAGTTGGAAGTCGCCTTTGTTGTTTGGGTGCACGCAATTAACAACAACGAAAACAAATAAACAAAAAACAAAGAAACAAAAACATCTGTTTTGTGGTATGAACGTGTAGTTCATTTGATGGTAAGTGGGCACTGCTGCCCATAGATATTTGTAATCAACCCCTAACAGGTTTGAACTCCTATCTTTTAGATGTCTGCGATAGACGCGTTGCTACCCCTGAGGACCAAGTTGGAACACCTCGTGTGGTTGCCTCCAGACCAGCACGTAACAGCTTTCTGTTAATACGAACAGTTGTTGTCGCCAGTACTATTATGGATTTTTATGTTATTCCATTTATCTAGACTCGAGCTAGACATCGACCCGATGGCGATGATAACGGCGATGACGATGACGATGATGTTGATGACGAGCACGACCACGGCGACAGTCGCGACGACGACGATGGTGATGATGTTGATGACGATGATATTGACATGTGTTCCAGATGTGAACATCTACGTGCACGTGTCGCCGTACCAGGTGCTGGACGAGGCTCGGCCTTGGATCGGCCGCGAGGAGAAGATCTTCACCAGCCTGCTCAACCAGCTCGGCGCCAAGGTATGCGCTCCATGCTTTGCACTCGACCAAGGTGAAGCGAAATAGGTTTATGTTTATAGCAGGCTCTGTGTGCTCCACCGTGGCGCTGACACCATTTATCCGATTTATCCCTTCATGAATGAGGTGACAATTGATTCGTTATCATGGTCCGGGGGACATGGCTACATTTTTTGCTGTTATTATTGTCGTATACGGGTTATAATTTTTAGAATTTTCTTGTTTAGAATTTTTTAGGGTTCCGTGGCAAAAACAAAATCTTTATAATTTAGTCACGTGCTCGTGTTCGTCTATCCGAATGTTACAGCCATTTTAAAGTCTATCGGGATTGTACATCAAATTTGGAATACGATCAACGAAACGGACATACGAAAAAATATTTTCGTAGTGAAAAGATGGTCGCCTCGCTGTGGGTGTATCCGACACCTTCAATAAAGATATGTTTATCAACTATCGATATATTGAATACCCAATATTTTAAAATCCTAAATCAGGCGCTTCCGTTGAGGTTATTGCTCCCGTGAGCGCGGTCAATGCCCTCGCCCGGCTAGATGCTTAGATAGTAGCATATATTAACACCAGTTATAAGGGTTCAACCGCTTACGTTATATATGTGATGGCGTCAGGTGAGCCGCTACCTGCACGGCTGCGCGGGCGCACCGCACTCGCTGCTCGCGCACTTCCACGTGCTGCAGCACTTCCACCTGCCGCGGGCCACGCAGCGCCCCGACCAGGACGCCTAGCGTGCCGGCTGGGCGGCCATCGACATCCTAAACCTCGAGCGATAGCGCAGCGACACGGATGCTTAACGAGCTGATTTACACTTCATAAAATATTGTGATTCGCCGTCAAGATCCACGAGTACACGAGCTGATCTTTCGATGGATCATCGCTCGATGGCAATTCGGCACACGATTCATATCTCTGGATGTTTCTAAAAATATATTCGGGTATCCGAATGAGAATGCACAAAGCCGAATGCCTGCGGCCCGTTTCGACTGATCGACGCTCGAATTTGGCAAACCTAAGCCTTTAGAAGAGTAGCAAATGAGCGTGCAAGCCGCCTGACGTCAAGTGGTAACTGCGCCAATGGACATCCGCTTCTAACCTCCTATAGGACCGAAGATCTGAGCTCGTACGTAGATGCGTCATTACTTCTGGAAACTAATATGGTCGCTTCGCTGTGCTGAACGAATCATAATGCGTTTCATCATTGAAGCAAATGATAATTAACTTGTAACAAAATATCGGAAGACTTAAAAAAGGAAAAATTAAACTTTTATGTTGAATGTAAAATTGAAATTCACATTATTGAAATATTAATGCTTACTTCATGTATGTATTATTACATGTGGCGAAACATAGTTGTAATTTGATTCTTCTAAAGGACTCGATGCAACAATGTGTAATTACATTGGTTTTGACATTTTAAACAACTTTAAAGTGTTTGTAATATCTGTTGTATGTGTACAGGCTCATATATGTGTATATAATATATATGTGTCCCACAAAAGCTGCTTTAAAATGACAGTGTTGACTTCAATACGCTTACAATATAATAGCAAAAAGGGTAACAGCACTGTATTAAACAGGAATATCATATCATAATTCCCTATTTAAAAAAAATCGAACAATGTAGACTTAAAAATATAGTGGAAATGAATGTATAATGGTACTATAAAGTTAATGTTAAAATGTTAGTGTTCATGCTTTTGTGATTCATGTTTACACGATAAACATACTGTGTGACCAGCGCACTGTGACTAACTCACGTGATTTTCCAATGTTTAAAATCAAATGTTAAGAATAAATTGAAAATGGAACATAAATAGATTTAACGGTTAAGTCTTGTACATTGAAACGAAGGTGACTATCGGTTAAGGAATGTTAGCCGAGTAATTGAGGATTGAATATTTTGCGTAGCTCTAAAATGACAAGCCGGCCCTTCTCGATTACTACGGTTCAGTAGGATATTTGTCTCGTGAAATTTGTGGATGCAATTCTTGACGAAGGTACATTTTTGTAGTAAGTTAATATATATGACACATATTTGTCTGTACATTTTATATAAAATAAAATTTTAATTCATTAGGAACTCAATACGCTAATCACCCATTTTCATATAGTGATTTAAATGTTACGGCTTATACTGTGAGCCAATGCATAGAAAATCATTGTCCTTCATTTCCAATGTATACAAAAATAAGAAAACGTGAAATATTTTTTTACTATATCTTAATTAAGTGTATTTAGAAAATGTCTTAAAAAATCCCTCGTTATAATCTCCACCCGGAATGATAATTACGTACACGTAATTATCATTACGTACACGTAATTATCATTACGTACACGTAATTATCATTTTACAAAAGAGCTGTTGAAATTCACAAATGGCAACAACTGTCGAGGCTCTTCTTATATTGTTAAGAATTTATTTACATTCAAATGTATAAATATTTCGTAATGTCAAAGACGACTTTTTGGAAATTTGCTATAATTTTTGATAACGTTTAATCGTTTTAATTACCTTAAATAAAACATTGGCTAATTTTGAAATATTACTACGCTACGCTATTTTGGTCCGCGTGTTGACAGCGATTGTACTGTGTTATTATGAAAGGCTCATCGATAAATTTGGTTACGTTTAGGGGAGGGAGGGGGAGGATAGGGTTCATAAACTTGGTGACGTCACATCTAATTAAAGTATTTTTGGAATATATATATATCAAGGCCGACCGAACAAACCGAATTTATGGATGGTCCTTTATATACGATATACATTCAGTGTTCTCGCGTGTCCCTAATCCATGTCTCTATTTTATTCAAGGTAATAAGGCAATGTTTAGTATGAAGCTAGATTTGGTGCGAGCATTCTCGTAGTTTGGGCTTAACGCGCGTTCCCCACCCTTTGAACTGCGGACTCTCAATTTAAGGCTTTACATGTGATTTTACTTTTTATGTACATTCTTGACAGAATGGTTCTCTACACCTGTAAATATATTTGTAGTACAATTTAATGTCTTATAGATCCCTTTAAAATTTTATCATTTAATCGTCGTCTCGTTTCAATATTGGGAGTTAATACTTGGTTGTGCAATATTAGTCGCAAAATGTAACAATGTAAATTATTATACGACATATTTTATGTATTTTTATGAATGGATGATTATTTTTGGTAAACGGAACCTATTTTATTAGTTATCAAAGTAAAAAAAATATATTTATTTAGGTCGTAAAAGGTATTGCTTACTACATACTTTTATTTACTACACAGGTCCCTTCGTATGTTAAATTGTATGTTGTGGTGCAAAGAATACTTCGGCAATAGTCTTTATAGCGCTTCATAGACACATTTTTGGAATTTGATCTCATCGAATAAATTTATTTTTAATTTAAACCTAGTTTTATTTTATTGTATCCCTTATTAAAAAATCGGTATTACCAAATACATTTTCATAGTTATCTTAGTACTTTTGCCTGGCGAGTACACTTTGGTTTTTATGTTTTCTTTGAACTACTGTCACTTTGAATCGCTTACAGTGACGTCTACGGGAGTTTATAATACAAGTTTTCAGTAACACTTTGACTGCGGCGGCTAATATACGAAACAATCCGCCTGTGCGGCGCGCAACACAATAGGCGTGTTTTACGGGTGGCTCGGACAGTAAAACAGGACAGGTGCGTTTGCGGCAGTGAAAGTCATACTTTATTATGGAATAATATTATTATCAATTATACGTTAAAATTAAATTGCTTGCATTTTAAAAGGCTTATTATTTTGTCTTACATTCGCAAATTCAATTGCTCATTGAGATTTTGCCTGGACGCTAGCCGCGGTTCGAACCCGGTCTCTACAGCGACAGACTGCGCCACGCACGCTGTCACTGTAGATATTGGATACAAGTACTGCAATGTATAGAACTGAGCGTCTAGAACTTAGGTCGAAACTATTAGTAGCTATCAATAGTCTCATCATGGACGGTATCAGGGATCACCAACAGGCGTGTTTCTGTACGGCGACACGCGTGCGAGGCGCGCGGGTGGCGCGGACAGTGAAACACGACAGCTGCGTTTGCCGCAGTCAATGTGTTAAACGGGCAAGTTTCACGAACAGAAATAAAACAAACGGATGTGGTACGTAACGTTTATTACCATCAAATTACGCAACTTACAACTATAGATATTGCTAAAACTGGCTCGTCCGACGCAACTACTATAAATGTACGCTTCACTGATACAAACGAAATTATGTTCGCCGTCGTTTACAAAATACTAGATAAAGACTATCAGTACTACATCATGGAGTAACACGAACTGGAAGCTATTTTGAGTAAACTTACGCTGAATCTATTTGTTAAAGTTAATAAATTGACAGTAGTAGCGCGGCGCGCGAAGCGAGGCAGGCGATTAGTTTCACAGGTCGTTGTATACACCATAAACATAAGTCAATCTCAAATAACCCACATCGCACCCATTGCTCCGCCGACTAATGTCTGTCGTTTGTAAAGTATGGTCAATGAGAAACGAGCACGGATCGTGTCACAGTGGGGATGATCCTTTATTTCTAATATTAAACACATAACTACGACGAGAAGCCAGTTCGGAGGAAAATATTAAAACAGCAATGCAATGTATGTATATATGCCGACGCCTTCATTAGAATTACAATCTCTTAGCCGAATGTCCTCACCCCACCCGCTTATCTAACAATAAAACTGACTAGACGTAAAAAATTACGACATAACACACCATGCCGTCATTTTTACTCCGAAGCGATGTGATATTACTATAAAATTATTATGAATAATTATGAAAAATATACAAATATGTTTTATGGTAACCTTATCGGCTCTATACGATGAAATATTTACAAGTACCCGACCACAATAACCATATAAAAAATTAAGCAAAAAAACTAACTTTTTCGCACCTAATTTTTTGGTGAACTCGGTCGCTCGTTGTAAATTCTGTATACAATACGACATCAGTATTACACCAGTGAACGTCGCGAAGCGCGGCAGCCTTTCGTTTTGTTTTTATAATTCCAAGTGACGGGGATATATTTTTGTTACAAAAGCGGAAAATTTCGCTGAAAAATACTTTATACTATGAATAATATGCGTCCATAATTTATACCTATGCGTGCTTAAAACTAATCGCAGTCACGAAATTTCATGTAAATAACTCACGGCTCCTGCTCCGATATCAATAAATGCAACAAATATACATAAATAAAATGAAAAGTTTCGTATTTAATAATATAATCGACTCCTTAAGCAACAATTGTGTAGTAATTCCGTGTTTCATCAAAGCACCGCGGCGACACCGGACGTGGCCTTGCACACTCGCTTACTCCATCAGATTTCTTCTAAATTAAACAGACGATACCTACAGTCAACACTATCGCTAAGTCGTAGGTCAGGACGAAGTCGCACATGGTACCTAAACACAATAACGCGTAACTTATAATAAATCATCGTAAAATTAACACTTAAAATTGCAATCTCATACCGCATTCGATTTCTAACGTTTACGTAATTATGTTCTACTCTCTGTAAATTAATTCAAATCGTTGTCATTTTACTCATAATCAACAGAATACATGAAGACGTTTACGAATTATGTGGAAGTAGAATCCTCGACTCGTGCACGATACATTTAATAACCTGTGAAAAAAATTAAACACCTAATATATTGCCTGCTCGGTCGGTGACTTTCAAATTCTCCATCGGTACTCACGAAGCGATTTGACCGTTCACTGGTTTTCTAGAGAAGACCCTCGAGGCGGTGGGCTTCCTTGCGGAACTCTGTTGGCTCGTAGATTTACTTCCGGTTGTTTTCGGTCTCAAGCTTGGAATCTGCGATACCCTGATGCCGATGGCAGACTTTTGCTTCGGTGCCGCCTGCATCTGGCTCTGCTTGGGCTGGCCCTCGAACGTGGAGCTCCGGATGAGTTTGGGCGGTTCGGTCTTGTCGCTGTCGATCCACACTCTCTTGCCGGGCTGTCGCTTCGGCTGTTCGGCCTTTTTCCAGAGGTTGGCTATCTTGCTCTCGACCTCCTTCGTCTTGGACGAAGCCGAATTCACGCTGGACGTGCTCCCCGGCCGTGAGCCCCGCGCCAGGACGATCGTCTTCCCACTGTCGTTGCTCTGCAGGCTGTGGTTCGAAGGAGAGTTCTTCATGGACGATTCGGGGGTCCGCTTCGCGCCGGATTTGGTTTGTTTGGACTGCTGGGGGCCGGCGGCGGTCTTGGCGGGCGGGCGGCCGTAGCGGCTCAGCTGCGGCAGACGCGACGGGGAAGTGTGCGGCGGGGGTGCGGGCGCGGGTGCGGAGGTGCTCGCCCGCGGCGCGTTCGTCTTTTTGTCCGGGACGGGCAGGTCCCGCGGCGGCACGGTGCTGTCTTCCTTCGTGAACGTGCCCTGCCTCTCCAGCGGCAGCGGCTTGGCGGCCACCGGCGGGACGGCGGCGGGTCTCTGAGCGGTTTTGGTAGGCGATCGGTTCGGGGCCGCCTTCTTGGGCGACGCGTTCGCGCTCGTCGGTTTCAGGGCGTACGTTTTCGTCTGGCTCTTGGCAGTCGTGTGAGCTTTGGGCGAGGTGGTCGCAGTTTTGGGCGCGGCTTTCGGAACGGCCTTCGCGGGGGCGGAGGGTTTCTTAGCGGCGGGGGCGGTGCGCCGGTACGGCGAGACGTACATCGCTTTCTTCCTTCCTCTCACCGCCTTGGGCGCTTCCGGCTCCTTGTCGCCGGAATCGTTCGAATCCAAGCTTTCGTCCCTTCTCGGGTCGGGCTTGATTATTTTCGGTTTAGGTCTCGCGAGGGGTGATTCGGAGTCGGACTCCGAATGCGGCTTGTCCTCCGAGTTGCTGTCGCCCTCGTAGCTGGCGAAGTCGCTGCTGCTCGGGTTCTGGCTCTTCTCCGCGCGCATCGCCCGCCGGTACGAGGCGGTCATCTCGATGTTCTTCAGGTTGTTGACGACGCACATGTCCACCGCCGCGGGGCTCTCGATCACCGGCAGGTAGTTCCTGAAGCTCCTCGTGTAAGTTTTCATTTGCGTGGAGTTCAGTTCGAAGTCGTCCTCGTTGTGGCCGCTGTCCGCGTCGCGGAACACGTCGTCGCTCTGCCTATCGTCCGAGATCTGCTGGTGGTTCGGCTCGTTGGAGGAGAGGCTATCATACCCCGTGGTCGTTTCGACGTTTTCGAAATTGGCGTCCTTGGTCACGAAGGTAGGCGACGGGGGGATGTCTTCGCTCAGCGTTCTCGTCCTGAACCTCTCGGCGTCTTCCACGCGTTTCTGCTTCATAGTCTTCTTGGCCGCCAGCCGTTGCTTCAGACTTTCTAGATGCGGGTCGGGCTTCGGCGAGGAAGGCGCCTGCGTCAGTATATTGTGGATGTCGACGGTTTGAGTTTGATACCTGGCTCTGTCTTCGATCCTCCGTTGTTTCGCGCTGAGTTTCCGTTTGGATTTGCTTTCAGAATTAGCCGTGACGTAGTCATCTGACCGATCGCTCTCCGACTTCGTCCACGTCACGAACTCCTCGGATTCCACCTGCAGGACCACATCCTGCTCCGACACTTTGTCAGTGATGGTATACGTTTGATATCTATATTTTGATGCATTTCTTTTCTCCTTTGGCGTCAAATACTTGGAATCCCTTTGCCTTTTCGGCGTGGACTCTACGCTGCTCACGTCGGAGGGGAGAGGTGTACAATTTTCAGACCCCGATGGAAGGTCGGTCACTACGTTCAAAGTGTTAGACACACAATCATCATACACCTCTTGAGCGGTGGTTTGTTCCATTTCTAACGTGGATTCCGCCATTTCGTCAAAGAGCGACGGCGGGTTGACCTTGTCCAAATCATGGAAGACGTTGCTGAAATTACTACAAAGAGGGAAGTCCTGAATTGGCTGCTTTAAGTCGAAAATAATCGGCGTTTTCTCTCTAATATCGGCCACTTCGGAAACTATACTCGACACGGAGATCATGCTGCCTTCCATGTCTATATTTTCCATTTCTGAAGGCGGTTTTATATTATCCAGGAAGCTTAGAGGCATGCTGTCGAGATGTTCGGAGCTCCCTTGCTGTGCGGAATTACTCAACGCTCGCTTGACCATCAGTGCAGCGGGGAGGGATTTCTTTCGACTCTTCTGAGATTTCTTGGAAGTCATCGCCGCCGAGTCTTCCCAGTGACCCGACGCACTGAGGGACAGCAGACTGCCCAAATTTGACGGCGGTTTTACATTATCGAGATCTAAGGACGTCAAGGACGTCACACTGATCTCCATGCCGTATTGCGAGTTTTTCAATTGAGCGGCTAATCTCGCGGCCTCCTTCTCGATCGCGGAGGACATGATCGAATCGAATTTGTGATCGCCGTCGTCGATCACGATCGACGCGTAAGCGGGCTCCTGGACGTGTTCCAGCATTAACTTGTCGTCCTGCTTGCTGTCGCCGGCCTCCCGGAGGCCGTCCAGCTTGTCCGTCAGGTCCGGCCTGGAGAATAAGTTGGTGGCCTCGCTCTTCTCTAGAAGGTCGGGCAGGGCCATCCCGGGGTCGACGACCTCGCTCCTGATCGACGACACCATGTGCACGGAGCCGCTGATAGTCGGGAAAGTGACGTCGTCGGGGCACGTGTTGTCGTTCCACGTGTCCGCACTCCTCCGGGACGCGTCGTCCGGGAGCGTCGCGTCCGGCTGCTGTTTCGGCTTATCCACTTTGATATCCGTCCACTCCATCCTGTGCTTCCCTCTCCGAGTCAACGTAGCATTGAAGTTCCCATTGGGACCTTCGTCGCTCCAGGAGCCGTCGAGTATGTCAGCGTACGACTCGTTGGACCGGTTCAACTCGTCCTTTTCAGATTCGATGGTCGTGTTGGCAGACTTCGGCGCCAGGTATTCATTGGAGCGATCCATGTCGACGCCGTCGCTCGACTCGAAAGTGGCGTCGGCGGAGTCGACGGTCGGCGGCTCGTCGGCGTGCTCGAACACGATGAGCACCGACTCCGGCGGGGGCTCAGAGCCAGGCGTCGCCGGAGGCAGGGGGGGCGAGGGAGGCAGGGGGAGGTGGTCGGGCGCGGGCGGGGCGCGCTCGCCTGCGGCCGCGCGGTCCGCAGGCGGCGGCGGGACGTTTTTTGGCGGCTTCGAGCGGCGCGGCGCGCGCTCCAGCCGGTCGTCGCTGCGGCCGCGCGCGCGCTCCTCGCGGCGGCGCGGCGCCGGCTTGGCCATGCCCATGCGCACGCAGCGCTCGAACACCTCCTTGTCCGTGGAGCCGAACGACTCGTTGCTGACGGAGCCGGGCGACGCACTGCGCGGCGGCAGGCGCGCGGGCAGGCTGGGTGGGCCGCCTCCACCCCCCACGCCGCCCTCCCCGCGGTACGAGTAGTCTGAGTCGGCCCGCCGCGGTCGGCTCGTCTGCTTCAGGTTGTAGGCCCCCGATGCGAGGTTCCTCTCGAAATCGGGGTCGCGGACCTTCGAGCGGTGCTGTGCGAGCTTGTCGCTGCGGTCGAGCGACCTGTGGTGGCGGCCGTGCCTCGTCGCTTCGGAGGGTCTCTCCACCGAGTGCGCCTTGCCCTTGCCGCTCTCGAGGGCGAACTTCGCTCGGGGGTTGACGCTCGACAGACCAGCTTTCACCGTCTCTTCAAATATTTCTCGATCGGTGGAGCCAAATGAATCTAAGCTCAAGGAACTGAGAGAGTCGTTTCTGGCTAAATTCGAAGTGGAAGGCAGTTTCGGCTTCTCGCGAGACAAACAGTCAGATTTGACTTGTAAACGGCTTTCGTGCTTGCGGCCTGCAATAAAAAAAAGTTTTTTTAACTAGTTTTAGCTAATCATCTTAATAAAATTAAAAAAAAAACAATGAACAAACATAGAGTATGGTTTTGGTGTTCATATATAAATTGATAACGTAATAATACTATATAATTTTTAATTTGAAACAAAAATCAAACAAGTATTTACCTTCAGAGAAGTGATGGTCATCGAGCGGTGGAGGTCTCGGCGGAGCTGTGGTGTGGCAGATTTTCGGTGGCAGGGGTGGTGGACTGCCTGACATGCTTGAGCTTCGGCTAAAATATAATTATTACTCTTAATATCTCAATGTATAGATTTTTGGCAAAAATAAGTAAGGTAAAGACATGTAAGGTTCAAGTAATGTATCCAAGACTTGTGTTCCGTATACTGACCTGTCACGAACGTTCCTCCCGAACTCATGAGACATTTTCACGGTCTCTGTAGAAGACCGCAAGTAAGGAGGTAGTGATCTCTGGAACAACAAAAGAAAAAATTAAATCAACCCTTAATAGGCATTAAATTACAAAAACGCGCTTTTTATACTCATGGCCCCACATTAGGATTCTTTGTGTCCTGGGTGCCAAGTACACATACAAGGCGTGTACACAAACACCCAGACACAGAACAGAAATCTAAATTTATCATTTAAATATCCACCTTGGCCGGGAATCGAATCCGAAACCCTCCGTGTGTCCGACCAGCACGGCAACCGCTGCGGCACGCGATTCTTTAAAAAAACACCTTTATTATATAATAATTTTAAAAATTAAATAATCACGAAATCAACTTACATAAAGATCATCTCTGACCGGATAAGGGTTGATCGATGAACCATCAGAGGGCGGACCTTTGTTTTTCACCGCCTGGAAATAAAATATTTTTTTTTAGGAAATGTGAGCTCAATTCGACGAACGTATTTTGTGTGAAGTATCAGAAATAAGTACTTATTATGTGGATTTTATATTTAACAGTCTTTATATTTTATTGTACGACTAATTATCCACCAGCATACACTAATGCTGGCTGCATACACTAAGTACCTTGAAATAAAGGTAAGTAAAGTTAACAGCAAACATGATTCTTGTAAAGTTATTTATGTATCGCTCAATGAGCAGTGAAACCTGTCAAGTGATGGGACCGTAATTTTATTAATTTATATTATGAAGTCAGTAGTAAACAATAATTCGTATGACGAAGCACATTCATGGTTACCTGAGCGATGCCCTTCTGTATGCACTCCTCGAGCAGGTCCCCGGCGTCGCTCAGGTTAGAGCTGTCCGACGTGTCGTGCGCGGCCGCGCAGGCGGAAGCGGACGCGGCAGCGGGCGCGGCGGCGGGAGCGACGGGCGGCGCGGCGGGCGTCGAGTCGATGGACAGCGCGGACAGGTTGGAGTTGCTGCCCGCCTTGGACAGGATGGCGGGCGTGTCCTCCGTGAAGTAGACGCGGCACGTATCGCCCGGAGTTTGCGTGCCTGGGGAATTAAGTAAGAAGAAATAGTAATAATGAGCAGTGCTAGCCTTGCGGTTAAGATTTCGCCCTCTCATGCTGGTTGTCCGGGGTTCAACTCCCTCACATACCTCTGATTTTTCGTATGAAAATCGTCGTGAAGTTATGTATTTGCGTATTAGAAATGAATGATCGCTTGCTCTAACGGTGAAGAAAAAAATCGCGAGGAAACCTACACATCTGGGAAGTTCTTTGTGGAGCTCTCGAAGATTTGTGAAGTCTATGAAGTCGTACTCGGCCAGCGTGGTGGACGATAGCCTAACCCTTTTTATTCTGTGAGCAGACCGGCGTGCTGCTGTAGGACGTTATGGGTTGACGATGATGATGAAATAACAAAGGGAGTTGAGTACTGAAATACTCTCCGATTACCGAATTATAGTATAGTCAGTACTATATACACAGTAAATTATAATACTCCTCGTGCTCAATATGTTTTATGCATTATTCTCATTACTTTGTTCACAAGAACTACATTAGCTAGTGTAATCATGAAAAATAACTAACACATACCTTTCATGGGTTCTCTGATGTGTGAAGTGTCTTCTCGAGATAGATCTTGCTGCCTGTAAATTGAATTAATTATTTAAGCATTTAGCAATTTTATTTATAATAATTAGAAATACAGCTTCCCTTTAGTTACGCATAGATTTACATTTGCACGCCGCGTTGCGGCAAGCTGCAATGGCAACACCTTATTCTTTTTTTTTTTTTATATTATGTACCGAGTACTCACGATTTGCGGTTTTTGAATTGCCTATATTTGCCTATACCGCAAATCGTGAGTACTAGTTACATAATATAAAAAAAAAAAATGTATAATTTCCGCGATAATATTAGCTTAAAAAACACCTTATTCGTTACTGACTTACATGTCCATACAGTGAACAAATAAATTATTATTTTTAGTCACAAAAGTTCTATCATCTTTAATTGAACCTGAAGGAGAACTTATTATGTATAATATTTTACCTGTATGCAACAGCTTGAGAGTTGCTTTCCTCATTGCGGGGCGGTGATGCGTCACACTCTTGGTTCGTTGCTCGGACCAGAAGCATTGGTTGCTGGGACGGTAATAAACGTGATTTTTTAAACCGATAATGATATTTGTCTTATATTTTTCTGAGAAGATTAGCAAAAGAGCGTGCAAGACACCTGATGTTAAGTGGTCACCGCATTCCATGGACACCCGTATCTAAATTAGGACTGAAGTCTTACAGTTACCACCGCCGTCTTCATGATCCGCCGTGAAACAATTATTGTGCTTCAGTTGGAGAGGTGTGGTTGTACACTTACAGGCGAGGCGCCTATCTTAGTTCTCAGAAGTAATGTACGCATCTACATGCGATCGCGGATAGGACTAGATTGATCGATTTGAGATTAGATGTACGAGTCCATGGGCTGCAATGCCCACTTTATATCAGGCGACCTGTACGCTCGTTTGCTACTCTTCTCACATAAAAAACACTGCTGTTCTACTTGGAGTTAGTCACAGATGTTCATGGGTGGCAGTGATCGTTTAAAATTAGTTGAGCTGTATGGTCGTTTGTTACTTCCGTTGCATAAAATGAATGCTCGTACCTTGGGCTCGTCATTGATGGTGAGGCTGGATAGCGAGGTGTGCGCGGACAGCTGGGCGGGCGTGTGCTCCACCACGAAGCGAGCCACTCGCTCCTCGAACACCGAGGTCGCTCGCCCGCACGATTCTGTCCGACAAGTGCCCATCGCTTAGTACTACATCATAAACTTCGTACTCGACGGTAGATGGCGCTACACGTATCTTGAATCACGTAATCGGAGTTTTCTAAATATATCATCAGACAAGAATTTTTTTGTCGAAATTTAGTAGATGTAGAATATAGTTTAGATTCTTGATATGACAAAAAAATTGACACACAATTTTATTATCCTGGAATTATGTATTTTCATATCTTTTTAATGCAAATTTTGTTTCGATGTGGTGCAGTAGTTACTATGCCGGTTTAACACGTGAAGATCTAGAGTTCGAATAGGTAGGCAGGCCAGGGCAGGCCAGGCCAGGCCAGGCCAGGCCAGGCCAGGCAATAGGTAAATGATGAATTTAGACTTCCGTTTTGGGTTTGGGTATCCGTGCACTCGGCTTTGTGTGCGTCCATTGCACCCACAACGTAGGGAGCCTAGTGCGAGGCCAAAAATGCAGGAAGCGTTAATGTACCTGGTGGGGGAGTAGAGGGCTCGGGCGGCGGCTCGACGTGCACGTGGCGGGAGCGCGGCGACAGCGGCGCGCTCTGCCCCGGCGAGTCCGGAATCTCGCTGGGTGATATGCAGCCAGAGGTAAGACGGCTGCAAACAATTTATGTAGCATTCAATGTTTATTTAATAACCGAGTGATTAAAGTAGTGTATTTAAGTT
This sequence comes from Phareas burnsi, assembly GCA_018249415.1. Classification (NCBI taxonomy): domain Eukaryota; kingdom Metazoa; phylum Arthropoda; class Insecta; order Lepidoptera; family Hesperiidae; genus Phareas; species Phareas burnsi. The sequence goes on along the minus strand of DWKL01000093.1, from coordinate 7,107 downwards.
AAGTATTAAAGGTGGTAAAATTCGTCCTCGATTGACACCGGAGGCACCATCTTCACATCTATCTCCGCTTTATTTATTCTAGTTTGTAGAGTGTGATAAGGGACAGAAAATTACACTAGGTGTTTTAACTTAGTCCTCGGCGTTTAGGGCCGACCTATATGCCTTCTATCCTATTAGAAATCAATTTCAAATGTTCATGGGTGGCAGTGACCACTGAGGTGGATTGCATACTTGTATGCTACTTCTTCACGGTGGCCAAGTGCGAATTGGTAGACTTCACACGACTTCGAGAATTTTACAAAGAATTTTCATGATATTTCCTTTTACCACTATGTTAAAGCAACTTATTATTGATATTTTTAAAATAGAATTTGATGTACAATAATAAATGAAAAATTTATAATATGTAAAACGGATTATAGTGATACCTTTAAATAGTATTTCTGCTTGACGTCTATTCTGTAACAGACATATTTAAGACATAATATTTCCTAAGATGCGTCCGAAGTATACGTCCGACGACGGCCGGTGGAAATTTAACACTGGCTTCAATGTTAAATTTCCACTGACCGCAACCGTACATTTGGCCTTGTAGGTTAACGTCTTCTTTCTTCTTTACCCAATTTCTTCAATTTGTTCCCAATGTCTTCTTTTTACCCGATTGCGACTGAAGGAGGATTATATTTTTCGAGTGTATGTATGTGTGTATAGAAAGTAAACCAATATGTCGCAAAAATAAAATGAGACCATTTTTTCTTGTACTTGTGGTATATATTTGTCCCACTGCTGGGCACGGTCTCCACTCAGATTAAGAAAGGTAAGGCCATAGTCTACCACGCTGATCAAGTATGGATTCGTAGACTTCACACACCTTCGAAAACTTACGGATAACTTTTAGATGTGTAGTAAGTTTCATCCGGATGTTTTCTTTCACCTTTAAAGCAAGTCATAATTATTTTTTAATACACACATAACTTTGGAAAATCAGAGGTGCGTGCGAAATTGGAACGCGGGATCCGGTGTGAGAGTCCGAAATCTTACCACTAGGTCATCACTGCTATAAAAATCAATCAATGTCAAAGGCATTGCAAAATTTGTTGCAAAATTACCACTACAAGAAAACAAAAAGCAAAAACGCGAGTTACCAACCTGACTTCAGACAGCACGGAGCCTTGGTCGTCCTGCTGCGAGCACTCGGGCAGCGAGCCCAGTGAGCTGGAGCGCGAGAACATGAGCGGCGTGTCCTCCACGAAACGTTGTGCGGGCGACGCCGTGCGCTCGGACGCCGCGCCCGACGCGTCCGCGACCGCTAGCGGCTCCGTCGCGAACGTCACCGCTTTCGACCCTGAAGACGGGGGACATATTATTGTAAAAATTTCATCATCATCATCAATCGATTTCTGCCCCACTGTTAGGCACTGGTATCCTCTCAGAACGAAAAAGGTTAGGCAATAAGCCCAGCTCGCTGGCCAATTGCTGATTTAGTAGACTCGATCATATAATTACTAGTTATGTAAAGTATTCTTTATATATTTTTTTATCAATTCCATATCCTTAAGGTAATGGTTTTGGTTTAATTGGATGACTTATATAATTATATATTTTGACGGCACCAACATTTTAGCTGGCGTGTATATGCGTGACGAAAGTGAAGTGAACGGACTAATTATTATTAGCACTATACGAGCTGGTAGCTAGATGTTATTAACTAAGTGTTTAGCTTTCTATAGTATAATGTTAATATAAATGTTATACCTTCCTTATCCTTTCCAGAGCTGCTGGTGCTTTGCTCTTGTGGACTGGGATCTACATTGATGGTCGCCATAGCGTTCTTCTTGGCTAAACAGTCCTCTTCAGTTGGCTCGCCAAGACTGCTCAGAGAGCTGACTCTCGAGAAGTAACCAGGTGTGCCTTCGTCGCAGTAGTTAACAGGTTTCTCGGGGCTTATCATTCCAGAGCTGAATTTAGTGTCGAAAACACCGCGCTTTTCAGCAATCGGTTCCGATGTAGATGCTGTTTGAGGTGTGGATATAGCCCTATCGTTATCATGTCTCGGCGGATCTTCTATCGAGCACGTGTCTTTCTCGTCAGAGTGAGTCATTACTTCTGGATGCTCCTTCACGTTAGGAGTAGCTTTGGGCTTCGCCTCTTTTCCTATTATACGAAGATCAGACATTGAGGTGGCTGTCGAAAATATAATGGGCGTTTCGTAAGGGGTGCCTTCAGTGGCGAAGTGTTTGATGGTATCTTCATGAACCGACGGGCCCGGAGGCTCGGATATATCGGAGCCGGTTTCTGACTGATGTTCAGCGTAACGCAATGAGTAGTCCGTCGGTTGGTCCAAATCAGTCTCTTGGTAATCGCCGAAGGTATTTGAGCTTTCTTTCTTTGAATACTTTTTAATTGGCTCCGTTTTTGGCTTCTCCATAAGCGGAGGTTCTGACTCGCCAGTCTTGGTCTCAGAGTATTTCCTACTAAAATCTATTGGTTGATCGCAAGAATCCTGGTCGACGTCGTAACCAGATTCTGTATAGTTTGTTCGCATATCTGTGGAACTTCGCGGAGGAGGAACAGGAGGTTGATTGGAATATCGAAGATAAGAGGAATCTCTGCTCATTGGTTTTGAGGAAGCCTTAAAATCTTCGCTGCTAGTTTCCATCTTCATGAGATCTTTATTCCTAGGTGTCGGTACTGGTACCTTCCCTGTGCGCATCACTCTCTCGAATACAGAATCAGAATGGGTACTTGTAACGGAATCCTTACTTTCAGACCTATTAACATTATTAGAACTACCGCCTGTAGAGGAACGTGAAACTAAAGCACCTTTCAGAAGAGTATTACTGCAGCTTAGATAACTAGCTAAGTGTGCGCTATGACTGAGTGATATTTGTGAACTCAAAGTACCCATCAAAGGTGAACTTGACGTCATTCTGTGTCTTTCCAAATTCATGGCGATTTGACGCTCAGTCGCCGTAAAGAGATTCTTCTCGTCTCTATTACTTGTGGTAGGTGATGTTGCTGGCTCAATATTGTCACACGTTTCGGCTAAGTTTTGATCAAGTTCTTGTTCTAAAGCTTTTTGTTTCCTTGCGCCTAGCGTGGGGAGTGCAGGTAAATTCATGTTCCTCGCCGTTGTGTCCAGAGAAATTATATGGGTCTTGCCCGGTTTAGAATTGAGCAGATTTTTGAGCGCAGCACTAGATCCCATTGCAATCATTTTATGTTTTGAATGAATAAGGCTTCTCAGCATTGGCACTGCTCCATGGTCCCACAGAAATTGTTGGTCTTGAGGGCATCTCGCGGACAGATTCCACAGAGTACCACATGAGTTACTAACAACGGTTAAGCTAGGAGATTTGAGATGTTGCAGTAAGACACTTAAACAATTTCTCTCGCGGAGAATTTGCCTGTAATCTTCTCGAACGGCAATGTGGCTTGACACATTTCGCATTATACCACCAGCATTTTCTACAATCGCTAAAGTTTTTGTTGGTGAATTATAGCTAAGCATGTCCACAAGGAACCCGAGGGCTCCATCAACGGAACATAAAGCGACTTTGTTCATAGAACAATGTGCTGTTAAATTCCAAAGAGCAGATAGTACCGACTTAAGAGTTGCTTCTTTTTGACAGGTCATAGCTGCTTTTGTCAAACCCTTTACAGCACCGACTTCTCTTAATACTTGTTTACTGTTTGTATCTGCTCTCCAAGATAGATTCCTGAGCACTGCTGCAGTGACCTAGAATAAAAAAGAAATATTTAGTCATGGACTTACGTAACATACACATAAATAATATAAAAACATTATTATAACACGTAGGAAACTCACCTGTCGCATGTCATCATTAGGAGATTCCAGTTGTTCAACCAGCGCCAACATGAAATCTTTAAAAGAGCATAACAATGACTTGTTATTTCCATCTCCAAACGTCAAGTTTGTCAGAGTCATCCCTGCATACTTTCTCATGGTTAAACATGTATTGTCATCAGTTCTGCTACCGTGCGCTGCTTGATCTCCGCTTACTAATGCAGCCAGCGCTTGTAAGCCACCTAACTGGCAAACTACATGTCTGTGCTCCTCGTCAAATGACAATTTCATCAAGGCAGCTACACTTTGACTTGGATGTTTCGTTGCATCATCCTCGACAACATCTTTGCCTTCTTTTCTAGATTCTACCAAATCTTCTAAAGCATAACAGTACTCTCTAACTTGCTCTAACAGTCTCCATACTCTTGCTTCTCTTCTGCCTGCTTTATCATCAGTCTGCGTGTGTATAATATTGCGAAGAGCTTTTGCAGCGCGGTCTCGCGTTTCTCTTGGAACTTTTGAATGTATTAATTGTACTAGCAATGGTATACATCCAGCTTGTCTCATTGCTATACAACTTTCCACTGATCGACTCATATCTAATAGTGGTCCACTGAGATCAGCATTGTTTTCTGGCGATAGACTGAGTAATGAAATTAAGGAGCACACGCATTCCATTTTGTTTTCTAAATTTGACGACGGCCTCGGACCATCTGAACCATTGCTTGAAAAGCTCCGAACGCTAGCCGAGTCGTGACTCGTCCATACATCTCGTTCTCCCGGCCATGTGCCTCTATAAAGTTGGGAAGCCCTTTTGTCCCGTTCGCTAGATCTCGCCGCGTTCTCCAATCCATAGTGCAGGGTACTTCTATAACTCGATCTATGTGGCCTGTCTTCGGGAGTTGCGTATGAAGTGGACGGCGTTCTTGTCGTTCTTTTTGGAAGAGCTCCACTCTTTTTTTGTGCTTGATTGTCATCCCCATCTACATCATCATCTAGAAAATTGGGATTTGTGATATCGCTGCGTTCGTCGAATTCATCCGGTGACGGGGAGTGATCGAGGAAATGCGGTTTAGGTATTCGGCATTCGATGTTCGATCTGGACGGCGGAAAATCATCGTCAAGAAAATGCGGCCGGCGTGGGAGAGGATCGGATTCTAGTGTCTCCAGTTCAAGCGTAAGATCCCGGGAACGCGTCTTGTCTGCTGTTTTGGAGGGGATATTTTTCGCATGTTTGGGCTTGGTGTCGTTTGGGTCATGTAAGCGGCGCGTGTCCGGCGATATGGGGGATGAGACATCTAGTGATCCACGGTGGGGCTCGCTGGATGTTGATGGAGTGCAGTCTTCGCTGGCAGATGGTCCGGAGTCTGTTAGTGGTGAATTCGAGGAGTCCATGCTGCTCCAAGGATCTACCATTACTTCGTTCTCCAACTGCAACATGAAAATACAAGAATATGATAGTGGATGGTTTTATAAAAGTTGTAAAAGGGGAATAAAGTCAAGGCCGAAGCGCGTGTAAGGCTTTAAAATGCGACCGAAACGCGTAAATCGCGTTATGCGCGTGGTCAAGGCCAGTCGGTCGTAAAGCAGGCACGCTGAACGTACACTACTGGTAGTTAATTGTATTTATTTATGGATGCATTAAAAATACCGGTTACATTTTAGGCACGGTCGAGAGTAATGTGAGATACCGTTAGCCCGATTTACAATCTAATTAATCTAATTAATTTACAGCTAATTAGGAATTATTGTTTTAAAGCTAAAAGAGAGATTTATGTTAAGTTCGATAGTAAGCATTTTGATTTGATTTGTTTTGTTTTGGGACCAGAAAGAAACGAACTGTATACTGTTTCTAATAGTACTGTCTAAAAATATAATTTAATTATTACACATTTATATTACAGTGTAGAGGACAGTTACACGTATCAAAAAACAAAGCACGAGGGAATATAACGGCATTAGCATTCATATTGCATCGCGAATTCTGTTTAAGTGTACGTAAGGAAGTGAATCATCAATACAAAGAAATATATACGTTGATTCCTAGTGTTAACTGATATCATCATACATATTGTTTCGTTAAAGTTTTTAGCTGTATAATTCGTTAATAATGCTAAAATTCAATATTGTTCTTTCATAGGAACAAAAACTTCAACATTCTATCGGCACGGAAACAAAATTTCATGTCAGATCTATTACTGACCAACCGCGATACTAAGTTTACAAGGAAAAGAACTTAAACGTTCACACAATCATTAAGGTTGCCGACTCCGCCGGTGAAAGTAGAGTGGATACAACGAGATGTTAAGCATTTCTTTATGTTCGTAGTTTCAAATCCATTAGGGTAACATACGGTTAACGTCGAGTTACTATATTTCGAGAAACGTATTTTTAAGTGTACGGGCCACGAACTTATAGTGGTTTCATAATTTAATTATTTTAGTATATTGAATTTATAATGTAGACAAGGAATTGTTTACCTTCTGTTTAGTGTTTGTTACTACAAACAATAAGTAAATAAAAAATCGAATACTATGTGCTCGCCTAAAAAAAATTCTTACATCATTATGTAGCACATTTTCAATTTCAATTCTAATTAAAATGAGAAGAAATGTCATTCATTGGAAACTAAGAAAAAATAATAAATCTGCCAACAATAAAGCACACCCTGTGTACATTCTTGCAATTATTCCTAGCGAGGAAGACAGTGAGCATTGTTGAATGGCTGTATCAATCGTTGGTGCCGGCGAAACAATGGGACATGTTAATGTTCCGGTCGCACAATGACCGGCGCCAGCGACCGGCGACTGCGGGTTGGTATGGAAATTGATTCGATGCGGTCAACTGTTATTTTGTCACCATTAGTCGAACTTCATACAAAACAATACCATAAAGGTAGGTAAATTGGTAAACGTTTTTGTAGGTATAGGCACTAGGCATTTTGCGAGATGATCAAATTTCACCCTCATGTAAAATATTGATAAGTTATTTTTAAGTGCTTTATAGACAATACAAAATCGTTAGTACACCACCAAGCACGATTATCAATATTCCAACATTTCAAATACGTTCAAAATTCAAAATAAAATCAGATCATTGTGTATACTCAGAGAGCGAAACGCTGTCACAAATATTTAAGTACATTTCTAAGGTCCTCACATTATTCCTATATAATATAATAAATACGTGTATTTTTTTTTCTATTATTTCTCATATTGCCAATCTTAATAGTATAACTTTCCAGTTCGCTATCTTTAGACGCTGACACTTCATCTAGCCTATTTCCATTTTTCACATCC
>DWKL01000092.1:0-25322 GCA_018249415.1 Phareas burnsi | reverse complement strand
ACACAACAATTGCTTCACGGCGGATTATGAGGACGGCGGTGGTACTTCCCCAGACGAACGATTGTTCTACCACCTATCAGACTGGTTCTTAGGACTCGCTTATTACTCGCGCTCTACTAAGTTTATTACATACTGGCTTATGCCCGCGACTTTGTTCGCGTGGATAAAAGCAATCGGCCACACCGTCCGCCCGCATCCGCATGTCCAGTCTCATTTCGCATACTTTTTTTGCCTAAAATTTTCCTCAAAAAACAGCCTCTTTAATTCAAAAAGATTTTTCAAATACTATTAGTAGTTTCAAAGATTAGTTAATTTGTGCGTTCAAACAAACAAACGATGTTGTATAGCCTAAAGTTTTCCTCAATAAATTGCCTCTTTAATTCAAAAAGACTTCAAATATTCATAACTACATACATACATACTTATATTTACAACTACATCGACGGGAGCACAAATCGACTGGACTTTTTCTGGGGATGTTGAGGCAAACGTTTTTATTTACAAACTGTCATTTTTACCGGTTATCCGAACGCAACCTATTCAATGTGGGAATAGGTTGCGTTCAGAAATTAATTATTAGTTGCCAATGTGAAATAGAGCAATATTCACATCTAAAGTTAATTGCGAATGCGTTGCAACTTCTGTGGAGTAAGTTGGAACATCTCATATTGGTATATCTGAATCATTACTCCCTTCCTCAACGCAACTCAGGTCTTAACTGACGATGACCTATTTCCTCGCCCAACAGCGGACCACATTATCAGGGGCGTAGACCTTTTCGGAATTACCGGGATAAAGAGGGATACCTCCAGGCCCGTAGCCACTTGACTGGAAGCTTTTCGGAGCTACAGAAAACAGGACGTCGACTTCCATTCACCCCCCCCCCCCCTCCCTCCCCCAAAACCAATGGGCGTCACGCAAAGTTAAACCACCCACATGTAACCTCAAACAAAATGACGCCCTATCTCATGTCGTACGTAGACGCGTCACTACTCCTGAGGACTAAGACGGTAGCCGCGCTGTAAGTGTCTAACAACTCCACCTCTTCAACCAAAACACGAATTTCTTGAAAGAATAGCGAGAACGGCGGTGGTACCTCCTCGGACGAAGTATAATTCTACCTCTTAACTTCGAAAAATTAGAGGTGCGTGCGGGATTCGTACCCCAAACCTCCAGCGCAAGAAGCTGAAATCTTGCCACTAGGCTCTCATTGCTATTCTATAAATGGATCTAGGGTACACTTTATTTTGAAATTTTCTATAAAATGTAAAAGGAGAGCTAAGATAACATAACCCGAGAATAATATGTCCATCTCTTTCTTTCCAGGGAACAGCAGCCGACGTGCGAGCGAGACGCTTTCAAGCAGATAGAAGCAAATCCTTCCAATCGATCAGGTGAGTTTATTTCAGACTTACATGCTACCTAGGGTCGTATACTGTGGACCCTATTACCTAAGGTCTTAAATTATATAAAAAGCTACCAAGCGCGTGTTGGACTACGCCCTTTAAAGGGTTTCTTAGTCAGGATTTACGATTGAAATTCAGAGTTAAAAATGATATGAAGAAATTTTTATGAGTTAAAATATTAAAAAAAAAAACAAACAAACTACTCGGTGTCATGGGTGCCATCGACACATACAAAGATGAAGGATGAGGTACCATCCACATCAACTGGATCCGTGTCGGTCCTCCGCGGTTCGGTCTGCGCATTCCTTTTTACCGTGTACGTGCAAGATGTGGCACATGTTCCTTCCTGAGGTATTCCCGATACGGAACCGGAACCTATGGGTATCAGATCGGTATGGTAACCATTGCGCCATGCGGGTCATCCACCACGCCTATATTCAGTTCTACCCTATATTAAACTTTCAAATTTATATGTGTGTGCTTGTACGTTGTGGATAAGCAGTGATAGCCCAGTGGTCACGTTTCCGTCCTCTCACGCTGTGTGTCTGTGGTTTGAATCCCTCATGCACCTCTGCCTTTTCGAAGTTGTGTGCGTATTAGAAATTAATTGTCACTTGCTTTAACGGAGAAGGAAAATATCGTGACGAATTTTACATTTTTTTTAAAGTTCTCGAAGGTGTGTGAAATCTTGGCCATCGCGATGGACTATGGCATAACCCTTCTCATTCTGAGCGAAGACCCGTGCCCAGCTGCGGGACATAAATCGGTTCAGGATGACGATGAATAATGTGTATGAAAGATTGCGTGAGTAGTAAAATGTGGATATGATTTCAGAATCATCGTCATCGTCCGCGGACACTGCTTCGCAAGGCTCAGGCTCCGGAGCACCGCCTCCGCCTCGGGAGCGGCGAAATGAACCACAGGTGATTAATGTTAAAGGTGGTGGAACTATAGTTCGACCGGGGAGGTACCACCTCCGCCCAGACAATTCGCCGTGAAACGATTCTTGTATTTCGGTTGGTTGTTGGAGAGGTCATATCGGGTACACTAACAGCGAGGCGATCATCTCAGTCCCCAGTTGTAGTGACGCATCTCCGACAAGATTTAAAGTCTGCTATTCAATAATAGCAACCGGGACCGACAGCTTTAGGTGTCCTTCGAAGAACGTAAGCGCGTATGATTTAAGCACAAGAGCACGCGACCACACCGCGTATTTATCTCAAACAGAACTGATGTCCTATCTGAATAGTTATCCTCTTCAAGATCTAAGACTAATGCTTGTATTTATGAAGAAGTAAAAGTGAGTACTTATTACTTAAGTACTCACTTTTACTGACTACTTAAAGAACCATTTTTATTTTCTAATTCAATAATTGCTTATTGTTAGCGCTGTCAAAAGTTAGAATCCCCACCCAAGCAATCACTCAAATCAAATAAATAACGACTTTATCAAATGATGACTGTCAATTTTGGTACAAGGAGGTCACTTCACTGTAAATGTACCCCATAACCACACCTCCCTAATCGAAGCTTCTGCTTGGATGACGGTATTTTAGCTTAAGGGTGGCAAATCAGTTGGCCTGAAAGTTCGTTTGCTAGTCGTCAAACATCCAAAAAACAACATTTTGAGAGTATTTCCAACAATAGCGTTTTTCACATATTTTTTATATTCTAAGTTGAATACCATTCCTGCCATCGACATATTGTACATTGTAAAGTGAATCGCTAGTTTAACAAAAAAAAAACATTAGCGATAAACCTTTTATGGTAGTTGTTTGCTTGAACAGACCACGCCACTTGTCGAGTGTTAATCAGTTTACGAGATCCTGCTTAAAGTACGGCACGCAGCAGTGAGATATTTAATAGTTGATAATTAAGTAAATAATTTGTGGCACATTTTATAGTTCATTCGTGACATATTTTATTGTTATTGGTGGCATATTATATAGTTAATTTGTGGCATATTATATAGTTAATTTGTGGCACATTTTATAGTTTATTTGTGGCATATTTTATAGTTAATTTTATTTCATTAATAGGTAGTGTTAACATTTTATTAATGATTGCTTAAAAAGGAATTAAAATTTGGGTGGCTCGTGATATAATATTGTGCGCGGATATCTTTTACCTGATATAAATAGTTTATTTCTTTTACCACAAAAAATGGACAAAGAATTTATTTCCAATAAACTACATTATCACGTCTTCAGTTATATCTTTTACCTGAAATTAATTTATATTTCAGGTAAAGGCAATATATAATTTAAAATAATGTATTTAGTATTTTTTCTTGTACCAGAAAATAGAATTAAATAATTTATTTTCAATTAAATACATTATTAGATATTGAATTAAACATTTTTGGACAAATCGATGACGACGAATGATTGCCGGTGATATGGGTACTACTTTCGTTTCCTATCCAGACAGACATCTAGATAAATAAATTTTCATTTCTGCTTTAGTTATGTTCGATATGTATCAACTGTACCTCTATAAACTTAGTATCCAACGCTTTTTATGTCCCACTGCTGAGCACCGGTCCACTCCACTACGCTGCTCCAATGCAGATTGGTGAAGATACGGACTAGTGGCCAACCCTAGTCCGATGTTTTCAAATCGCCCACAAGGCCTCCTATAAGGTTTAACGATTGGTATCCAATGATAGCAATTGGGACCAACGGCTTTACGTGTCCTCCGAAGCACGGTAGCGCACAAGAAATTTAGGCACTAGGGGCCACCCATCCAACTGCCAACGTTGTTAACTTCCTACTACCGCACGACGTTGCTTAACTTTGTTAACCGATTACGATCTCCGCATGCCGCGGTGCTATGCGAGTATTATGATGAGAACTATGGAATATACAGTGCTACAAATAATCCAACATGTAAATGTAAGTAAAGGGGGTCTTCTATATTGTTTTTTAGGTTCTACAGCTCGTAAGGAAAAACTGAACCCACTATTGTCCCAGTAGTGGGCACGGATCTTCTTTCAGAATTAGGATTAGGCCTTAGTCCACCACGGATTGATAGACTTCACAACCCTTCAACAAGTTTACAGACAACTCTCATATGTGAAACAATTAATTAATTAGTAATACACATAATCCTAAGAGTTCTTTGCAATGATCTCGAAGGTGTAAGTGAAGTCTACCAATCAGGACTTAGTCAGTGTGGTACCCTTCATTCTGAGAGGACACCTGTGCCCAGCAGTCCGACATTAATGCGGAGGTGTATACGGGATTTGAACCTCGGACCCACAACGTGAGAGACCGGAATTCAATTACTAGGCTATCACTTGCAAATTGTTTAATAATAATTGACGACCCGCATGGCACAGTGATTACCATACCAGTCTGACGCGCAGAGGGTTCCGGGTTAGCTTAGCGTAGGTTAGATTAGCGACCGAGTAGACACCTAAACGATGAATTTAAATTTTTGTTCTGGGTCTGGGTGCGTGCACTCGTCTTGTATGTATGCATGGCACCCACGACACAAGGAGTCCTAGTGTGGGGCTATGAGTATAGAAAGCGTTTGTTTTTGGAAAAAAAAACTAACTTAATATATTCGTTGTTTTTCTTTGTTTTCAGAGGGAAGAACGGCGCGTGGAGGCTACAAGCACTCCGAGAGTACAGACAAACCCTCTATTGAGGTAAGATAATATCCCATATGGTGGTAGATAGGTGGTATGTAAAAGATTTTGGTCGGTGGTAGAACTATAGCTCGTCCGGGGAAGAACCACCGCCGCTAACACAATCCGCCGTGAAGCAGTTTGTATTTCGTTTGGAGAGGTGCATTTGCTAGGCATACTTGCAGCGAGGCGATCATCTTAGTCCTGAAGACTAGCGCTGCGTCTACATACGCAAAGCAAGCAAATGATCATTAGTTCCTAAAACTTACACAACTTCGAGAAATCAGAGATGCGTGGGGGTTTCAAATCCCGGGCACCCAGCGTGATAGGTCGAAATCCTCACCACTAGGCTATCGCTGCTTTACATTAATTACTAGGTATTTGAACCTGGGGGTGACTTTTCCAGGTCGCGCACGGTCCCGAATTTCGGCGGGCCGCGGTCTCGCGAGGCCTCCCGCTGCGACACCTCGCGGCGCGCGCACCACATTACCATGGCCAGCGAGGACCTGTTGCAGCCGGGGCACGTCGTGAAGGAGAGATGGAAGGCATGCATCCAGTCACTGCAATATTTTGTTATTTTTAAAGAGTTACACACGGTGGATTGTGAGATTTTGGTTAATGAAAGTATATATGGAGGAGTTCGGAAAAGTATAATTTATATATAATATGTATGAACGAATACATTAAATTGAGGATATTAAAACATTGAAATTAATTGTTGGCCTACAAACTGTCAACGTCAACGTCTATTAAGCACATAACGATAAAATCTGTGGTCAAACAGTCGCACTGAGAAGAGATTGTCACCAAAGAGTTTTAAAATGTCAGATTGACTGAATGAGTTTCGAGCTGGCCATTTTGTTAAGTCTGTCAAGACAAAAAATACTTTTAATTTTGTGTTGTGTTGCCATGATTTACGAAAAGAACCTCAATATAGTTCAAACTTAAACATTTAATAAATTACACTCAAATTTCAACCACTGGACGACCACTAGTTCTTACTATTCCGTGTTCTTATACCATGTGTGTCTTCGCAGGTGGTGAAGAAGATAGGTGGCGGCGGCTTTGGCGAGATCTACGAGGGTCTGGACCTGGTGACGCAGGAGCAGGTGGCGCTGAAGGTCGAGTCCGCACGACAGCCGAAGCAGGTGCTCAAGATGGAGGTGGCCGTGCTGAAGAAGTTGCAAGGTACGTTGGAATGGGGGAATGGGGGAAGATTATAATACATTCATCGTCATCATTAATCCACTATTCGTTGCGTCAACTACAAGATGGTTGTTAAATGGAATTAAAGAAAGCATTTATTTGTAGATAAACTGCAAAACATAACAATGTCTATCCAAAGAGGAAAATACGATAAGCCATCATAATCCGCCGTGAAGCGGTTTTTGTTTCGGTTGGAAAGGTGCGGTGGTCGGGCACACTTACAGCGAGGCGATATTGCGTCCATGGGCTGCAGTGCCCACTTAACATCAGGTGGTCTCCACGTTCGTTTGCTATTTCAAACAAAATAAACTGTGATGGTTGTCGCTACAGTTACAGTGAGGCGACTGTCCCAGCCTACAGTAGTGACGCATCTACGTACGACCTCAGATAGAACTTCAGTCCTGTTGAAGATTGTAATATTCCTAATATATATCGGGATAGCACAAAGACAACCACTGTTCGTTATTTAACCAAACTTAATATATTCATAATTATATATGATACAAAGGTTAAGGATGTCCGGTGGCCTGCACGTTCGTTTGCTACTCATCTCACATAAAAAACTAGTAAGTGTAGTCCATAGATTACCACATCCTACTTCTGACAGGATCGAATGCTTATTTGAGGTCTAAGACGGTCGCTTCGCTGCAAATATATCGGCAAGCGCACCTCTCCAAGTGGAAGAGAAGAGTTGTTTTGCGGCAGGTCGTAAAGGCGGCGGTGATCCCACCTTCCGACCCCGTCTCGCGTCAATCGAACTATTTACCACCTCGTATCGGCACATTTCTCTGTCGAAACTCAAGAGGTGTTTTACAACGGATCGTGAATACGGAGGTGACCCACCTCCCCCACTCCGCCATCTAGCATTTAGTAGGAGTTCCACGATGTATTACCGCGTAGTGTTTGTGGGCAGGCAAGGAGCACGTGTGCCGGTTCATCGGCTGCGGCCGCAACGCCCGTTTCAACTACGTGGTGATGCAGCTCCAGGGGAAGAACCTCGCCGAGCTTCGGCGCGCGCAACCGCGCGGCGCCTTCTCGCTCAGTACCACGCTCCGGTATGCACACATACACGCTCCAATACATGCTCGATCGCACATACACACACATACATACATATGATATATGAATACCCTAGTATGCTTGATAGTGATAAAGATTATAACACACTTCCTCCGTGTCATAGCGTGGGCTGAAACGGCTGCGACACATTTTTCGAATCTACGCTGTTTATGTATGATGTGTTTTTGTACAATAAAAATAATTATATATAATTATTGTATATAACCGAAGTGCTAAGGGTTGATAATATATTATTTATAGAAACAGATTTATCCTGAAGCGACTTCACCAGTTTCACTAAAATCTACATATTATTTCCTAACTAAACCATAGAGCTGAAACCGGAAATATTTTTAATTCTTTCATTGTCATAAACCTTTATAGTGTCTTCCATTCGCCTCTAAATTTCGTGAACCATATATGTAATAAATCAATTATATTCTCTCTGTTTCAGATTGGGTCTCCAAATATTAAAAGCTATAGACTCGATACATTCAGTCGGATTTTTACATAGAGATATTAAACCTGTAAGTGTAATCTTTATTATTCCATTTTAAACATAAAGAACCTTTCGTTGTTCGACTGCTGAGAAATCATCGCCACACCTATTATGTGGTGCGCCTGGCGCAGCGGTAACCATACAGGTCTGAGACGTAGAAGGTTCCGGGTTCAACTCCCGGATATCACAATTCGTATAATATAATTATAAAAATTATCCAACAATCCCACGCTGATAAATTATGTTACATCGCCGCGTGCATCTTCGTCCCACGCTATTAAATTATGTGTTACATCGGCGCAACTTAGTCCCACGTTAAAAATACACTGATCTGATTTTTCAGATGCGCCAAAAAACGTTTAACTTCAGAAAATAATTACAGTGTCTCCACGTAATGTGTTCGTTTGTGCCCGCAGAGCAACTTCAGCATAGGCCGGCACCCGGCGAACTGCCGCCGAGTGTACATGCTGGACTTCGGGCTGGCGCGCCAGTACACCACCAGCAACGGGCAGGTGCGGCCGCCGCGCGCCGCTGCCGGCTTCCGCGGTGAGTGAGACATCGGCGATCCGGATTAGGTTGCTGGAACGAGAAGTGTTCTGGATTAGTTTCTGGAATGTAAGCCATTCCAGGTCTGTCGGCTGAGACGTCAAGTGTTCCATATTGGACCGTTGGAATAATGTGTAATGCGGGTTAGGCTGCAGGTGATAGAGAATTTCGAAGTTAGGTTCTTATTTAGAAAGCTAGGATGTAGATGGATTGGGCTGCTGTGACGTTGTGATATTATGGGTTAAATATTGAACATGTGACGTTTTAACAGCAGGCAGAGCATGGGATGTAAATCTATGATCGAGTGTGATGTCACGTTGCGGGTCGAGAGGCATTCCGTAGACATGGGTGAGAGATACCAAGGAGTGGAATGCGTTCATGGGTCTAATATTGTAGGGTTTCCCCCAACCTCTTCAGTACCAAAAGCCCAGTTACGATAATGCTACTCTAAATAATGCCACCCAGTCGTGGAATGTCTCCACATGACTAACACAGAAGGGGTGTTCTCTCCCCATTCCGTCCTCAAATACCATCCAGTGATTGAATATCTCCACGTGACAGATTAAGAGTGTGTTTCCCCTCCTCTTACAGGCACCGTCCGCTACGCGTCCATCAACGCGCACAAGAACAAGGAGATGGGCCGCCACGACGACCTCTGGTCGCTGTTCTACATGCTCGTGGAGTTCGTCAACGGGCAGCTGCCCTGGCGGAAGATCAAGGATAAGGAGCAGGTACGTGGCGTGCGCTTACAGACGGACAGACATACATGTAAATACAGATGTGATAGAGCACATAGACACGCCCCAATCCCATCTTCAACCCCAAACAGAACTGAAGTCTCATATGAAGTCGTACGTAGATGCATCGCCACTCCTGAGGACTAAGACGGTTGACTCGCTGGATGTGTACTAACAACCGCACCTCTTCAACTGAAACACAAGGAGTTTCACGGCGGATTTTAAAGGCGGTGGTGGTATCTCCCCGGAAAAACTTCCGGTCTACCACCTATCAATTGTAGCTTAAAGACGGTAATACTAACACATCTTGACACATTCGCGGTAAACTCACCCAGCCTAACTCTTTCGTTTCGCCAGGTGGGCCTGATGAAGGAGAAATACGACCACCGATTGCTGCTGAAGCATCTGCCATCGGAGCTGCGGCAGTTCCTCGAGCATGTGCAGCAACTCGAGTACGCAGACACGCCCGACTACAACATGCTAGCCTCGCTGCTCGAGCGCTGCTGCAAGCGGCGGGGGATCCGAGATACCGACCCCTACGACTGGGAGAAGGAGGTTCGTGACATCTGTATCGATATGCGCCTTTATCAACATGGTCGTTGGCATCATCGTCATTTTCATAGACATTTTAGACGTCCAAGAAAAGTATTTTTGTTTTATACACGGTGATGTGGCTGACTATTTCTGTTTGTTAGGCATTTTAGGCACTCTAGAAAGGTATCTCGGTTTTAAAACGATAACCCCGATATATTATTGTAGATCCATTGTATATTCATATTTAATTAAAATGTTCTTTTTATCTATATGTCTTCAACATATGCTCATTATAATCCGGGGTAGACTGGTAGAGAATGCCATTAGGTATTACGTTCGTCCTTTGCAACCCTTAGCTTAAGGTGGTTCAAAAAGAATAAATAAATAAATAACTTCCGTCCTAGTTGGCTCTGGCTCTTAGACATGTCGCCCTACTTTCAAATGGTAACTAATTCCACCCAGCTGTCTATTACACATTTAGGTATCTCTAGAAAGGTCTCTCTGTTTTACAAATGATAGCCGCAACTGCACCAAGCTCTATCTCTTAGGCATTTTGGCATCTTACAAAGGTATCTTCTTTATAACATGGCAACCCTAGCTAGCTTTAACTTTAAAAGTTGTTTCCAGTTTGTTAAGTTAAGCCTTAATGTTCCAGTCGGGACCAACGACACGGCCGCGAGTGCCGCTGCAGCCGGCGGCGGAACTGACCGCGTCGCCCGACGCGCAACCAGACAGGGTGAGCTCTACCGCACTGGCCTCGCGCATCTCACGTTAACGTGGGTGGGGGTTGTAGCTTGTGGGGGGAGACACGGTGCCGTGTAAGAGGGTTGTAGCCAAGTTTGAAGGGGATTGAACTAATTTGTAAGGAAGGGGGAGAGTTTAGTCAGATGTTTAAATCGCAGTTTTAATATTTATACCCTGACACCACTAAAGTGGAGCATATAGTAATACATTTCCCTCTGACGTGTGGCTATGAAGAAACAGAACTAAATATCTAGTGTTAATTACTATTCCATATTAGAATTGTTATCGTTTGTCTTGGTGGATGAGCAGGGCACCCAGTAATACAGGCCTTCTGCCTACTACAGGGTTGTATATAAACTTTTTCGGAATGAATAAAGCATTTTTGATTTTTGATTAGATGTTTGGGGGATCATGGTACCGTGTAAGGGGCTGGTTAAATGTATAATAGTTGAGTATAAATCAGAAATGGCATTGTCCAGACCCGCCGCCGCCTGGAGACTGAGGCTACGACCGCAGTGGCCACCGACACGCAGACCAACCTTCAGAAGGAGAAGCTGCCAGAGAAGCGCGTCGCGCCCGCCTCGCCGCGCCACGCGCCGCACGCGCACCACGTCAACGGATACGTGAGTACACGCGGGGGGACAGCGGGGTCGCAGGGGGTGAACACAGACACAAGCGGTATGTCAACGGACATATGAGTACATGGGGGTACGGGTACGAGTATACCTAGGGAAGAGCTTCCCTTTTCCCCAGGTCACTCTCCATGGGGGTCGCGCGGCAACGGATATGCATATACACGAGGTGAATATATAAATATACGGGGAAACAAACACCGGACACAGAAGCCGAGAAAATAATAAATTGTCAAGGTAAAATAGATTTAAGTGTCGATTTATAAAACGTTCAAAAATCGCTTGTTTACAGTGAGTTACATTACCTTCCTTCTAAATTATATCACGATTAGTCACGAAGAACGTTTTCACGCGAAATAATTGGCCCATTCTCATCTTACCGCGTAGACTTACCAGTTGACCTGTGGGGAGCCGCCGTGCCGCCGTGACACACTATGAAGAAGAGTTATTGATATTCTCAACTCATTACCGTTTTGATATTTTATTGTATCGTCTATAAAGCATGTAGGTCTACGTTGTGTGCATTCTCACATACAAATGGGATGACCCAAGGCTGGCGCTCTACAATCGGTAAGACTTGAGAAGGGAATTCCCAATAGTTCAACTGGTAAGACTACCGGTAATACAAAATATAAGGGTAGTCTAGCGTTACTACTCACACCGATTCTTTTTTTGAATAATAAAAACAAGCAACTGGAAACAGCGTTGGATTATTTGTATATTTCCTGTCAACAGTCAACGGCGGACAAGCCGGCGATTGAAAAGGAAGTGGAGGTCAGAACCACGCCAGCGCCCTCTCCGGATAGACACGCTAAAGTAAGTAGCTCAGCTGTGGCAGCACCCTAACCCTTAGCCATCCACTAATCTGGATGTGGCCCCCGTGGCCCATGTTTTTACATTATATTCATCATCATCAGCGACTCATTAATGTCCCACTGCTGGGTACAGGAGAACCACTCCACTCAGAATGAGAAGAGTGAGGCCATAGTCCACCGTGCTGGCCAAGTACGGGTTGGAAACTTCACACACCTTCGAGAATTGTACAAAGACTTCTCAGATACGTAAATTTCCTCACGGTGGTTTCTTTCACCGTTAAAACGAGTAATAATTAATTTTTAATTCGCACATAACTTAGAAATGCATCTAGGATTAGAAGTGTATTTAGGATTCGAACCCCGGAACTCCATCACCGTTCAAGCAAGTGATAATTAATTTCTAATAGGCACATTATTTTGAAAAATCAGAAATGCTTGAGATATTTAAACCCCCAATCTCGTATGATTTAAATTGTCGTATTGGTGTGCAATAAACATATATTTGTATTGTATTTTATTATATTATTCGCAGGAAACAAGCAACCTTTCGTCCGCAGTAACGAGCACCAACCGCGCGGACCGCCAGAGCGTGCCGCCCTGCAAGCGTGTTCCGATGCCCGGCGGTCAGTGCTAAGCGCCCGATACGTACTTTTTAAAGACAAGTGTAACGATGCGTCATGATTTTCGAGGATTAAGATTTCTTTTTATGTTCGAAAAGTAGCAAACGATCGTGCAGACCACATGATATCAAATTCTCACTGCAACCCGAGGACACCCACATCTAATCTCAAACGGGACTAAAGTCCTGTCTCGTAGGTCTCGTAGGTTGTAGATAGATGCGTCACTACTGAGGACTGAAAGGGTCGCCTCGCTGCAAGTGTAAGTCTTATCTTGGCGTTATCCAACGTGTAACCGATTTCCACATTTTAAAGTTTTCGTAATCGGTAAAAAACGGATTAAGTTTCACTATTTCAAAGTGCTCTGTTAGATCTGTTTTTGATGCCTCAAACTTTTGCATGACGTCTAGGTAGGAAGTAGCATTAATTTTTAACAATTACTCTCTTATGTAACCATAACTTAAAAAGTGGTTGTGGTATGTAGCGGCGTTATAGCTTAAGGACGTCTGAACTTGTCTAAGGTCAGACGAAAGATGTAACCGTTTGCCCTTAGCTGGTCCTACGTTCGCGCGGCTGCGCGTGGTGACGGCGCCGCCCGCCTGCGTGCAAGAGCTGGCCCAGGCTTCGCCATCCACCACTGGTACGTTGTGTGAAATGTGACACTATCCGATATTTTAATAAAATTGTCTGGAACTTAAGTAGCACCAGGCAGTGGTCGCTTAGTGGTAAGATTTCGGGCTGTCACTGGCGACTGGTGGGCTGGCGTTTGAATCCCAGGCATCTAAATTACATGTGTATTAGAAATAATCATCACTCAACTGTAAAGGACACCTACGTTCCCGGGAGTTCTTAAATGTATCCTTGGCTAGTGTGGTTGATGATGGCTTAACACTTTTCAGATTGTGAGGAGGTCAGTGATACCTTTTGTAAAAAAATATATATTTTTATGTCCAGCGCCAACGTTTAATGACGGCACCCATGGTGCAGCGGTTACCGTACCGGTCTGACAAGCACAGGGTTCCGGGTTCAACTCCCACCCACGCAAACATCTAAATGATTAATTTTAATTTGGGCCGCGAGCAGAGCCTGGGCGACACTTCTATTCTGGGTCTAGGTGTTTGTGTAGTCGTGTCATGTGTCTATGACACCCACAATACAGCGAAGACCTCGTAGTGTGGGGCTATAAATGTAGAAAGTGTATGATGTACAAGTGGATCGATGATTACTTTACATTTCACAGGTGAAGCGGTCAGTCCGAGAATAGTAGCGGACGTAGATAGCGTGCATTCGGACACGCACTTCAAGAGAGGTGAGAGTAACTAAATAACATAACACAACATATGTATCACTAGTGAATTAATTGACATACAAACGATTCCTCGTAACACTATATCAAAAAGTTATATTCAATATCTGAATTTAAATCGTGGCATATACAGTGCTGGCGCCCCTGGCGGTAATAATTGGCAACCATCCTCCCCACTTTATACGTTCGTGTATACATACATACATACATAAATACTTGGATTCATACATGTATACATATTAACAGGATTTCAGGCGTTATGTAAATTTGAAATTAATACAATTTGCGTAAATTTATAGGACGTGTAGGACTTAGTTGGGACCGTAGACGGAGCAGCCAAGTAGACTAGGTGGTTGTACTACAGTTCGTCCGGGGAGGTACCACCGCCGGCGTCACAATCAGCCGTGAAGCTTCTTGTGAGGTGGCCGTCTCAGTCCTTGGGAGTAGTGACTCATCTACGAACGACCTCAGTACAGACTTCAGTGTTTGAGGCTAGATGTGGGTGTCCATGGGCTGCTAATCAAAATCCTTTCTAATAATACATCGGTCGAATATATCAAAAATTTCAAAGGTGGTAGAACAGAACAGTTCTTGTTTCGATACCGGAAGCGCCGGGTTTGCGTCTATTTCTGTTTTACGGTTGCAGTGTTAAACGCTACTGTACTCTATTTGGTTACCACATCTATGGTCACAACTTATATTTGAATAACCTACGTACATTTAGAGTGATACTTTTCAACCGTGAAAAATTATCAGAACCAATCCAGCAATCATATATAAGGGCCCGGACATATAGATGAAGTTTTCTTTATAATAATGATATATAAATATATGTCCGACAGCTGGGCACGGGTCTCTCCCCGTATCTAGGGGGAGCCTGGATCACACTCCCCCACGGAGCACCAGTGCGGGTTTGTGGAATTTTGTAATATCACGCGCCAAATACATAGCTATCATTTTTTGAAGTAGATGTTGATTCCTTTTTTATTTAGTTAATATCATCTAATTATTAATTGCCTTCATAAAAGAGGGTAGAACTATAGTTCGTCCGGGGAAGTACCACCGCCGCTCTCTGTCGTTAAGCAGTTTTTGTTTCCGTTGGAGGTAATGACGCATCTACGTACGACCTCAGATAGGACTTCAGTCCTGTTTGAGGTTAGATGTGGATGTCCATGCGCTGCAGAATCACTTAACATCAGGTGACCTGCACGCTCGTTTGCTAGTCTTCTCACATAATTAATTGAAATTGATCGAGATATTTGCAAATTGGTGGGGTGGTTGGCTAGCCGCTTTATGCACTGTCCGTCCACAAATCTCAGTTTAAATTGACACATACAAATTTAAAAATAAAAAAATTGCACACAGTAACAAATTTGTATATATTAATATATTTTATATACACCCATGTCCCTCCCACGCTTTTCTACATGTTCAATCCTCCGCACAAAAGTTCGTCTGACAGAAATCGAGGGAATAATCCCTATATATAGATATAGTACTGTCCCTCTATATTACCCGCAACATCGAGCGTGTTCTAAAGCGTTTGTTGAAACGGTGTATTCCTACGTTTAAAGATTATTAACTATATATTAATTATATAACGCTGACTCGGCTCCGTCACGGCCTCGTTTCTTCCTCTTCACGCTCCCGTCTCGCCCCCGTTAATCCTCAACTCAGCCTCGTCACGATTTTGTTTCATCCTCTTCAGACGCTCCCGCCTCGACCGCATCCAACTTCGACTAAGCCCCGTCACGGCTTCGTTTCATACTTTTCGCGCTCTCCTTTAGTCCCCGACAAACCCCGACTCAGCATCTTCACGACCTCGTTTCATCCTCTTCATGTCCCATCTCGTCCCCGCCTTGGCCTCATCATGCCCCCGTCTCAGCCCTTTCTCAATCCCGTCCCGGCTATTGGCATAGCCTCGGCGTCGGCTCGGCGTCGGCGTCGGCTGTTTGCCGCCTCTGCCCCAATCACATACTTGTTAAAAGCAGGAATGACTAAAATACAATACCTACATACTTACCTATTGCTCACCAATTAGTTAAAAATATACAAAAAAAAAAGTGACTATCACATTAGATTAAAGAAACGAAGAAAACAAAAATTGAAAATTTTAAGCGCATAGAATTATATAAAAACATTCACAGAAATGAATTATTTCACTAAAACCCACACTTTGCTCACTCTTACCCAAACTTTACACGGAAATTGTACGTGTCGTAGCTTGATTTTATGTAGCTTAAAACCTTCCTAAATTAATAACGTACCAAATTCAAAACTTGTGTTTGTCTGTGTGAACGCGCTAAACTTTGGAACTGCCGGTCGGATTTTAAAAAACTTTTTGAATTAAATAGACTATTTATTGAGAAAAGTTTTAGGCTGTGTAACATCACACTACGATTCTCATGAGCGGAGCGATTAGCATGCAAAGTTTAGGCAAAAACGTATACGACATGAGCCCGAACACGGGGATGCGGACGTGCGGTGTGCCCAGTGGTTCTTATTCACGCAAACGAAGTCGCGGACAACAACTAGTATTAGTATAGATATAAATTAACAATTGCATCAGAATCTAAGCCCTCATCGCTAGTATTGATCTGTTTTATGTTTTGTCGGTGTGCGGAGTGATTATTAACGATAACGGTCTTGGCAATATATATAACGAATATTGATAATCTTATATTTAATTAAATTGTTGTTATTAACACTATTTTCGATAGGTGGTAGAACTATAGTTAATGCAGGGAGATACCACTGCCATTTTAATACTCTCCCGAAAAACAATTATTATGTTTCGGTTGTAGAGGTGTGGTTATCGCCTATTTACCAAATTAAATCTTAGGAATCCCCCACTGTTCGGCATTAAAGTTCGCACCAGAATGCCCGCTCTATCGACCGATTAAAAAATAACCGACCGAGTAAAATCCCCACCCAGGAAAAGATGCTCTGATTGGTCGCTCGTGACTGCATGTGATTGGCCGGTTTAAGTGTTAGTGTTGCGAGTACAATTTTCATTAACTAAATTATTGATTTAGATTATATACTAAACATAATTTAAATAGTCTGAAAGTCATCACATGAATACGATAGATATGGAGAAAACGACAGATATTCGTAATTTTCGATTTGACTACATTTTTAAAACAG
Source organism: Phareas burnsi (assembly GCA_018249415.1). NCBI lineage: Eukaryota > Metazoa > Arthropoda > Insecta > Lepidoptera > Hesperiidae > Phareas > Phareas burnsi. The sequence goes on along the minus strand of DWKL01000092.1, from coordinate 8,443 downwards.
GTCAGAAACAAGTAACAGAAAAAAAAACAGTCAATATAGTCTAAGATTTGTGAACGGACTTAGATGGCGCTTGTACTGTTAGTGCTAAACTGGCTTATTAATAATAATGTCAACATCTGCTTTATTGACATCTATTTACTTTCTAGAGCTACAGCTACTTACGACAGCCAGCTTTCGCTTATATGTTTACGCAAGAATCATATTTGTTAGAGATATAAATAGTTTCCTACGTCTCTTCCTTGGAAATCCTCTGTATCTGCGTGAAAATCCCGTCAAAATATCTTGAGCTGTTTCCATGATTAACCCAAACATACTTATGTTTATGTTTGAAGAGTAGTAAACGAGTACAGACCATCTGTCGTTAAGTGGACACTATAGCCCATGGCCACCCACAACTAATCTCAAAAGAAACTGAAGTTATACCTTAGGTCGTACGGAGATGGGTCACTACTTCTGAGGACCATGACATCATAATCCTCAGGATTTTTACGACGCATTTACTACGACTTTAGTCCTGTTTGAGGTTACACGTGGTGTCCATGGGCTGCAGTGACCCTTTAATATCAGGTGGTTCGCACGCTCGTTTGTTACTTTTCAAATATAATGGAAATAAATAAATAAAGAAACAAACAAATTCTACGAACAAACGGGCAAACAACTCATAGCCCTATACTAGGATTCCCTGTATTGTAGGTACCACGGAGATATATAAGATGAGTACACAAAACACCCAGACCTAGGAGGGAATTCCAGCTAGCCGGAAATCGAACCCGGAATTCTCTGCTTGTCAGACCGGTATGGTAATCGCTGCATCACGCGGGTCCTCAAGCCTCAGATATAGAACACTGGACAAACAGATAAACAGACACAGACAGATTTTATATATATATTTTAGCATCTGGCAAATAAGAATTGTAATATGAACAGAATTATTCCGAAAACACAAACAATATATATATATTTTTATAGGTACATAAAAACTGTTATGGCAGCCTGTAGCAATGAAATTTGCCAACCGACTTTATTCCAAGCATGGCTAACAGCGACAAAGCTGATTATGTATAACCACAGATTTTAATAATATGGAGTAATGATTCTCATTTATATTACATTGGCTGCAACCTTTTTATATTCCTCTGTGAAGCCCGGGGTCTCTCCCTACGACAGGGAGAAGCCTGTAGCTATTTGTATTATATTACCAAGGTATTTATAAGTTATGAAAAACGTCGCCCTTCAACATTCCTTTTATAACTCCAACTAACTAACATTCGTATTTGTTTACAACAGCATATTTTAATGGCGGCTTTTGCTCACAGCTTAGCATACCACAAGCAGTAGAAAAAATTCTAACTATTTTGTAAATTGCAAGTTATAGAACCCACTGAGGGTTCTGCGACCCTTCGTGGGTTTTACCACCATACGTGGATCTTACCACGCATCGCGAGCTCTACCACCTACAATACCTCAGTATTTTAAACTCTGATTGTAACACCGCAGACATATTTCTGACATAGCAGTTAAGACAGAGAGACATAAGTCGTGCCATTCCAACTCAGTCCTCAGGGGTATCAACTCTGCTCTGTGGCCTTTCGTAGGACTTTAACTCTATTTGAGGTTGAGGATTACATATGGCAAAGACTTACAATGATGTAGGCTGTAAGTTCGTTTGCCCCGCTTAATACAATTTTTTTAAGTGGTAAAAGAAAAGTTAGTCGTGGGACCACCGTTGCCCTTATAATCCGCCGTGAAGCTTCTCCTATTTCGGTTGGAAAGGTGCGGCTGCCGGTACACTTACAGCGAGCCGATCATCTCAGCCCTCAGTAGTGACACATCTACATACGACCTTAGACAGACGTCAGTCCTGTTTGAGGTTAGATGTGGATATTCATGGTCTACAGTGGCCATTTAACAACAAATAGCCTGCAAGCTAGATTGATTCTCTTCTCACATAAAAAATTAGTAGAGGGGCATTCGCCCTCCGTAGGGGAGCCCCCCCCCCCTTTCCCCGTAATTACGGCAATGTTAATAACATTATTAATAAAAATATTTTTATGTGTAGGTGCCCGTCGAGCGGCGCGCGCTAGAGCCGACCAAAGCTACACACAGTTCGCTGTTATGGACGACGAAAATGTATCCGCCCTGCAACAGGTACGTAGTCTAGAGAGGCTTAAAAAAGCAGACAATCGCGCGTCTGGCATCGTACGTGAAGGGTTCCGTATTCTGAATTAACGTTCACGATTAAAATTAAACGCTACATTAATAGCACCATACTAAGGTTCTCTGGGAGTGTCGTGGAGGCCATGGATACGTACAAACACGAAGGCACCAACACCCAAATCCAGGAGAGAAATCGAAATTCGTCATTTAGATATTGTTTGACCGTGAATGAAACACGGAACCCTTAGTGTGTACGGTGAACGCTGCGCCACGCGGTTTGTTACCATAGTCATCGTAAAAATTCAAGCTTAATAATAAGTAGTGTGGACACAATTATAAGTGAGGCTATCATTTGAATTCTTAGGAGTAACGTTTCATAGGCGGTAGAAGTATATTTCGTCCGGGGACTGCTGCTACCCTCACAATCCGCCGTGAAGCAACTTTTGTGTTTCGGTTGGAGTGGTGAGGTTGTCGATGTGCAGTATTTGGTTAATGAAGAATATTTCTCCAAAGCGCTATCTATAAGCTCAGAATCGCTCAACGTGATACGGGGAAAACTATGCTGGATATTTCGCCACACAACGGAATTCGTGGCGATGATATCCGTAAACAAACCAAGATTAGAGACATCACTCTCAGAATTACTAGGCTGGAGTGGCGATAGGCTCGAAGGACGAAATACCGTTAAGTCAGGATTAATCAAAAATATATTTTTCATTCCCAGGTAACAAAAGGTGGCGCCCTCACCCTGGTGTCGCTCTGGAAATCCCAGTTCGATGACTCGGAAGAGACGACGGACAACGAATGGAAGCAGGAACAGTTGCAGGTCAGTTGAATGAATTGCAATTTGTATTATACAGACTGATTGACATTCAGGTCGATGTATCAAAGTGGGACAGATCGTATTAGATAAAGGAAATTGGAACTGATTATTGTCTTCCTGTCTGGGATTGGTTGGATTGCTTATTCACTTATTTGCAGAAATTGTTTCTTTGTTCGATTTGGGAAGCATGAGCATACAGAGAATTAATAAAAATAGTAAAAGAAAATGTCAGGCGCCAATTTTTTGTCATCTCTCTTCTTCATTCTTATAATGTTCCTTATCTGTCACACTCCGTTATTATTATAATACTTATCTTCGGAGCTAAAGAAATGTCTTCTTTTAGTCTTCTCTTTGTCTTTCGTCCCTGTTTCTCCAACTCTTCTCTCTCTCTCTCTCTCTCTCTCTCTCTTTTCACATTTTCGTGCCTCTTTCTGTCTTTCTCATTTTTTTATTTCTCTTTTGCATCTCTTTTTTTCATTTTCTCTACCTTCCTCTGTTGTTGACAATATCTGTCGTGTTTAAAAATCCTGTATTGATTCACGAAATAACCACCATCCTACCAATCGACATATGTACCGACAGATATGCCTGTCTATGTTTCTATCAATTTAATTTATATTTGTTTAGCAGACAACAATGACAAAATAAAATACAGAATAATTTAAACATTAAGAAATGTAAGTATATCAGCAATGTTTCCACTAATAAATTATACATATTTGAAATAATTTGGAGCAATACCCATTCTACATACAGTCGCCTGAGCACCGCTGCGTCCGCGCGGCCAGCGCCGTGTCTTCGTGCTCGAACGCGCCCCGCACGCAGCTGCCGGTCACCAGCACGCAGCACACGCAGCCCTCGCAGACCCAGCTGCCGGCGCACAGCCAGCCCAGTCAACCGGGCCAGCTCGCCAAGCCTCCACCGGTACGCAGTGAGAGCGAAAAACGAACTGCTGTGACTTTATTATATGAGACTTTAGTAACTGTGGCTTTATTAGTTGATACTTTACTAGCTATGATTTTATTAGCTGAGGCTTTACTAGCTGAGACTATTATCTGTGACTTACAAACTGACTACTAGTTAATACTTTATAAGCTAAGACTTTCCTAGCTATGACTTTATTACTTGAGGCTTTACTAGTTAAGACTTTACTTGCTGTGAATTTACTAACTGAATTTATAAGCTGAGACTTTACTAGGTAAAACTGCACTAGCTGTGACTTTACTAGCTGACTTTATTAGCTGAGGCTTTACTAGCTATGAGTTTATTAGCTGAGCCATTAATAGCTGAAGCTTTACTGAGTAAGACTTTACTGATTGTGACTTTATCAATTCTGTATAACATGAACGGTTTTTTCGTTAAGTTTTAAATCCTGCTGTGTCCTGGTTTGGGGGGTGTGGTAAGGCAGGGATGGTCTAACTTAGTCCTCAAGGGTAACAACGCATCTGTGATCTTCAATTCTATTTGGAATTCATTACAGATGTCCATTATAAATATATACAGGCATATATTCTTTATCTCATTTATATATAGAGATTTAGAGATAAGGAATTTGTAGTTAACTAATTTATTCGCTAGACCGTTACAGCAGAACAGACAGACAGACAAGATTAAAAAACGTTACTATGCATAGAGCTGAGGATATAATCAAGGCACGTTACTGGGCGTGCGGATCAACTGCGTTACTTTACATGCACTTTGTGTTCTTTGCACCTTTAATATATTTCTTTCTTTTGTTCTCTACTTTCTGTCAGATTCTTCCTTTCTCTAATATTTATTATCCCATTATATTTATCCTTTCTTGCATATATAATATTCCATGCTTCTAAGGTTTATCTCCAGTAAACGTGGACGTTAACCAAGTTTCCTCTCCCCAGTCGGAAAAACCGGAGAAGTCGGAGAAGAAGAGCGAGGAAGAAAAAGTGGAGAAGCGCACAGTGCGCAACAACAACCGCTGCTGCTTGCACAGCGCCGGCATTGACGCGTTCCCGGCGCTACGGCCCGCGCTGCCTAGGAGCTGGACGCTGCCCGCTATAGGTGGGTGGGTCGCAGCGACCAATATTGCCTAGGAGTTGGACACTGCCCGCTATTGATTAGCGGTCGCTGTAGCTAGTATTTGTCAGGAGCTGGATATTGTTCGCCATTGGTGAATGAGAAACAGTTATTACGGTAAATGAGTATGTGGCCAGTCACCTCCGCACGACTCGGCAATAACTTCGTCTATTGCATATATATATTTTTTAATAAATAAACGCTTTCTACACGCTTAGCCCCGCAGTAAGAATTACACTATATCATGGGTGCCATGGATAGATACAAAAACAAGTACACAAACACCCAGACCCAGAATAGAAATCTAAATTCAGCATTTGAATTTGCTTGGCCGGGGATCGAACCCGGAGCCCTCTCTGTGCCAGCCCGGTACGGTAACTGCTGCACCGCACGGATGTCATATAATATTAAACCGTGTCCGCGCGCATCGCAGGGTCGCACGTGCGCGCGCTGCGGCCACCGCTGCTGCAGCAGGCGTCGTTCGACGGCGCGGCGGGCTCGCTGCGGTACCGCGTCGACGTGATGCGGGGCGTGGCCGCGCGCAGCGAGGGGCCCTCCCCGCCGCGCTCGCCGCCGCCGCGCGCCCGCAGTGCCCCGGTGAGCATCCCTCCAGTTTACCCTTATGGCGGAAACTAGAGGCCTGTTAGACCTACGTTCGTTCACCTGCAACAGCCAGCAGAGCACGGTACGAGTTGGTTTCGAGGTTAGCGCCGGCGTTTTTAAGTGACCGAACTGAACCGGGCTACGTCATCATTCAACTATCCTTCGAGTACCACCCAAGCAACATCCGAGAATTGTCATTCAAGTATTATCATCCAAATATCATCCGGATATGATCCAAGTATACCATCCAAGTATCACTAAAATATCATCCAAATATTTAAGCATCCATAATAAATATCTAACTATCGTAGGGGCCGGTCGCTACGTAAGGGACGACTTGGTGACGCGTGAAACGTGGACAAGCTGAAACTCGCTCAAAGTTCAGAGCAGTTATAAAGTTTGGCGCATGCTAGTTACTCAGTAACACTTACTCGTTGTGCCCGCAGAGTATATCCCGGTCGTCATGTTCCCCGCCGCCGCCGCCGAAGCCTCCAGCGGAGGCCACGGTGTCCAGTCGCCTGGAGATACGAGTCCGACCGCCCGACAGCGCTTCTCCCCTTCACTCAGGTATGTGAATCGCTCCCTTCGATCGCTCGCCTGCGGGCAGATCACTCGCTCGCAGAATATTTATATTTCCTTTAATATCATTATGTTGTTCTTTAGCATTTTAGTATTATAAAGTAATATCAATATCCCCGAGATTATTCGACCCCTTTGACAACTGCCCTGGGTTACCCCAGAGAACCCGCTTCGGAAGAGAGGATCTATCCGTGAGCCGAGGGGTGTCCTCGAGGCTCGTAGTTACCCACCTCTCAGCTATCCCAACTACTTACTACAAGGGGAAAGGAATGTTTCCACTTTGGGAATCTCAGAGACAGCGTCAAAAGTACCCCGTATGGTATAGATTAAAAATAAGTTTTTATTCCAGTGAAAATCCACTCAGTGGTGAGCGGTGGGGAGCCGATCCGACTGAACCACGAGGAGGCGTCCGTGTACTACGACGCCACGGAACACCAAAGAGACAAGCGGTACGCAAACTGCTCATTAACTGGGGTTACAGTACAGTCAGCTTCGTGAGGATATTTTTGACGCTATGTGATGTGTAATATGAAGCTGACTGTACGTCGAACTCCCAATGTGGGCTGTATCTTTAAGACATTTTTATGTGAGAAAAGTAGTGAACGAGCGTGCACGCCACGTGACGTTAAATGGTCACTGCAGCCCATATACACCCACTGTATGTGTTGACTGTATCTATGTTTCTAATATAAAATAAAAGACGAGTGTTTTTTTCAACACATTATAACTATTTTGTTGTAATTCAAAATATAATATTCTACACGAAACAGGGTTACATGAGTAACGCGGTGCTCCCGACGGCCGGGCGCGAACTGTCTTATACACACTTAATATTGATTTTTTTTTCATGTTTTAAGAGAAGCAAACAAAGCGTGCTGATGTTAAGTAGTCACTGCAGCCCATGGTCATCCACATATAACTCAAACAAAACTAAAGTTCTATCTGAGGTCATATGTAGATGCGTCACTACTCCTGAGGACTATGATTGTCGCCTCGCTGTAGATGTATCGATAAATACGGGTGCGGGGGCGTAATGTGCGTGCCATGCTTGATATTTCGCTACGCGCCAGAATTCTGGTTACGGTGATTATAAAATCCGTAGAAGAGATCTTACCGACGTAGCTAGCCTGCAGCGATTCTTGTATTTCGGTTGGAGAGGTACGGTTGCAGAGCACACTTGCAGCGAGGCGACCATCTTAGTCCTCAGGAGAAGTAACGTATCTATGTACGACCTCTGGAATTCAGTCTTATTTGAGGTAAATTATGGATGTCCATGGGCTGCAGTGACCACTTAATATCAAGTGGCCTGCAAGCTTTGCTACTCTTCAAATATAAAAAAAACATACATATGAGCTCATAAGCGATTGGGTTTTACGTGGTTATGCCGGTTTTGACATAACGCACTAGTATAAAAAGTAGTTCCCACAGCCCCGCGGCTGTGCCGACCGTAACCTCTCTACAAAGTTAAGCTACGTCGAGCATAGTCCGGAGTTGGCTGGGTGACCGTTAGTGGCTGCACTTCACGCGCTTCCGTGCTTCGGAGGGCACGTAAAGCTGTCGGGCCCGGTTGGTATATTGGATAGTAGTCGTTAAACGTTGTCGGAGGCCTCGCGGTCGGTCTCTATACCGTATCTCCACCACATTGGAGCAATGTAGCGGAGTATGCTCCTGACTTCCCTCACTTGTGGGGACGCCGTGTCTAGCAGGGACACAAATAGGATTGCAAATGAAATAAAATATTAGAAATTTTCACAGTTCGTCGACTCGCAGCGGCGAGAAAAGCCAGAGTCCCGCCGCGGAGAGGACTCGGTTGGACGCCATACCCGACAGGTGAGTTTTAGTCCCATTACATATCTATTACCGTCCCCTTCGCGGTTCAACGTAAGCAGGGATTGAACCCGCTGGTTCCGGCTAGATCTAAAAGATTCCACTTTTTTATGCGGGGTTATCCAGGGTACTCGTAACCCGCACGCATTTTTAATTTTTCGAAATTTTATGGCACATTAATAGAAATATTATTATCATCACTTCAGGAGCAGTTCGGTAGTGAGACGGGAGCCGAGCGGTGGTGGTGATGGATCTCAAAGTCTCAGAGACGTGAGTACAGTTAATATATAATATATTTTTAAGATTAAAAGGCGAATTCAATATCTCTACAATAAAATATATATATGTGTGTGTGTCTGTGTGTATGTGTATATATATATATATATATATATATACACACAT
>DWKL01000091.1:0-25385 GCA_018249415.1 Phareas burnsi | reverse complement strand
TGTTAAATAATGGTGGTTTTTAAACCCTCGCGATAATTTCAATTTAACAGAATAAATAAGTACAATTTTAGCACAGAATGAATAAGAAAAAGTTTAGTATTGAATAAATACCTACAATTTTAGCTCAAAATAAATAAGAATAATTTTAGCACAGAATACATAAGTACAATTTTAGCACAGAATAAATAAGAATAATTTTAGCACAGAATAAATACGTGCAATTTTAGCAAGAATATATAAGTACACCATAGAATTAATAAATACAAAATTTTTATACCTAATGGAAACTGCAAACGAGAATGTAGTTTACGTGGTGTTAATTAACCCCATAGAACGAGAACGATGTGCCTGAAGTCAATCAAACATGCGTTGCTAGTTAGAAGGACTAATATGGAACGCCTTCAAAAGAGAATCTGCCTTATGATCTACTTCAAATCAGAACACAGCAATTATACATTGCTGCTGTAAAGAAAAATTTTCGCTGCGTTGTAAACGCAGCAGAGGTGCCACAGGCGAACGGCAAATAATTCTACAACTTAAAAAAAATCATAAGTATTATGTATAATCCCATAAATGCTATAAAAATTTATGTTATAACAAAAGGCGGTAGAACTATAGTTCGACCGGGGAAATAGCCTTGCCGTACTGATAATCCGCCGTGAAGCAATTCATGTTTCCAAGTGTGGAGGTGTGTTTGTCTTGTACACTTGCAAGCAAGTCGATCATCTCAGTACTCCGGTTACATCTACGCACAACCTGGTATAGGTCCAGGTGACTTATAGGCTGCAGCGACAAATAATATAAGGTGGCCTACACAATCGTTTGCTAATTTAGAAAGGTATAAAATAAATAAATAAGTTAAGAAATATATAATAAAATAAACAAACAAAAGTATTGATAATTCTGCTATCAATTTACTTTTGGAATACAATTTAATTTGCAGTATGTTTTCAATTTACAAGAATAAAGGGATTTAAACACTTTATGAATAAAGTCTGTTCATATTTATGCAGTGGTCAGTAACAAAACACGGTATCAGCTAACAACGTCACGTCATTGGTTCATTTAAAAAGTTTAAAAAGACAGCCGTCGGAAATGCGGACTGAATGCGAAATGGGACTGGATGTCGAAATGTGACAGCGGGACACCGCACAGATAAGCAACTCGGTCCGCGAAATGTGCTGGACACCATGGTTTGTTAAAAGAGTGGATTTGTCCACACCCGATGGTCAAAATTCAAGTTGCAAGCATAAAATGCTTTCTAGAGTGATAGCCCCACGTTATGATGTATTGTGTTGTAGATGTCGTGGACACACAGAACGATTACGTAAACACCTAGAGTTAGAACAGAAATTTAATTTTAATGTTCGTTTGGACGGGAATCGCATCCAAAACCCGTGTCAGATGTTAATGCTTTGGCGCTTTCTTTTTTTTTCCATCAGGTGACCCATCTGAAATATTGATAGATTTAATTAAAATATATATATTTATAACTACTAGGGGTCGTCAGGTAGTCAAAATTCGACCATAATTCATAAATTATATTGAACATTACTGATACTCTGGTTGAGCATAACTCTATAATCATTGACTTATTACATAAAATATAAAATAAATGCTTTTTGCTTGACATAAAATAATATATTTTATAATCCAACTAGTGGATATTTTAATGATTATTTATATTTTATAATTTTTAATTCTAAATGCTCGATACATCTAATATTTGTCACATATCTGGTCACCCTATTTATATATCAGTCGGGTAGGGGATAAACAAATGGATAAAAGTGGACATTACTATAGAAAAGTGCTATTATCAGTTTGGTTCGATCAAAGATTATCTGAAAATTCACCGACAATATTCTCTTTAGCTTTTGTAAAGTCAAAAATATTATTTTTGATAACATCAAAATTTCACATAAGTATATAAACATAATTTTTATTACAATTTTGATAAGTAAAATAAAAGAAAACTTGAGAGATCACTTACAACATATAAGAAGTATTCAATGTGGGCTTAAATCTTTAACAGTTGTGTAAGTCCTGGTAGTCTTTTTGTCTGCTTCTAGATATTCGTCATCAACCAATTACGGTCTCACTGTTGGACACAAGCCTCTTTTCAGAATATGAAGAAGACGTGCGAAATGGCATGCCATCCGCACTTTTTTTTATGTTCGAAGAGTAGCGCACGAGCGCGCAGGCCACCTGATGTAAAGTGGTCACTGCAGCCCAAAGACAACTACATTTGACCTTACCTAAAACTGAAGTTCTGCCTGAGGTCGTACATAGATGCGTCGCTACTCCTGAGGACTGAAAGTCGCCTCACTGTAAGTGTGCCCGGCAACCGCACCTCTCCAACCGAAACACAAAAATTGTTTCACGGCGGATTAAGAGAGTGGCGGTGGTGCTTCCCCGCTTGAACTATAGTTCTACCACCTAGTACTTGATTATACCATCGCCATAACTAAGTGCGGTTTAATGGACCACACACTGGAGAACTTTATGGAGATCTCTCAGGCATGTAGGTTCCTCACAATGATTTCTTTCAACGTTTAAAGAAAATGATAATCAATTTCTAACATGCACTTTCAACAATCTGAAACTTGTTGCTGAGATTCGAACTTTGGGCTACCAGCGTGAGAGACCGGAATATTACTACAAGGCTACTATATGCTCCTTTATGTACTTAAGATTTGTTATACTTGGTCATGTCAGCAGAATGCGTAACGTTCTTTGTCGTAGCACTCGGCTACGTCGTAGCAGTCGTAGGGCGTAGCGCTCTCTATGCTGAAGACTAAGCTACATATAACGCCGTTACACACCACAAACACTTTTGGAGATATGACCAAAAAGAGGGTAATTTTTAAAAGTTACTATAAAGACGTCATAAGCTAGGGCATTTTCAAATAGTGAAATTTTTAATTCGTATTTTAATGATTACGAAAACCTCAAAATATCGAAATCAATAACGGCATTTTAATTTAAAAACCGTACTATGCTACTGAAATTATTATTTATCCGTAATCTTTATTTCTACGTTTCTGTATCAGACAGGCTTTAATTGTTAATTATTAGAAATATATACGATTCCAAAAAAGAATTCCAAAAAGGACTTCTTTCAACTTTCTCTCATAACATGTATCGTCATAAATAAGGGAGTAAACAAGTAGAAATACTAAAACACTAAATGAAGCCCCGCTTGTCCAGGTTGTAACTGATCTGCCAAGTTAAGCAACTCCTGGTTGCGGTTGGGAGTTGGACGGGCGACTGTAATAGATAACTTTATGCGCGCTCATGCTTCGAAGGGCACCTTAATGTGTTAGTCCCAGTTGTTGTCATTGGACAGTAGTCGTTAAATTTTGTTGAACGCCTTGAAAACCTACAACACGGGTAGGCTACTATCCCGTAGTTCCACTAAAATTGCATTAGAGCAGCGTGGTCCACCACGATTGGTTTAATAACTTGATTGAGTAACAAACTCCAGTTTGTTATTAAATCAAGTAGGCTTTATGTAGGTTTGGAAATTTTTATCTCGGGTTGATCACTAACCCGTATCGCCATTTTAATCAGCGTGGTTGCGAAGACACTCGTGTCACATGATTGGACACGGTTCCCACTTGCAGTTAAATACTAACTCATCATAAATACATATCAACGAAAACTTTGCAATATAATTTTATAGAGGCACGGAGAAAAGTTTAAACATCACACACTTGGATATTTCTGCGAAAAATCATTTGACTTACTTTAAAACATCAGACAATAGTAAGCAGTTTTGTAATAAATTCAGTTACTCTATACAATATTTTAGGACGTCTGTTACTCAAGTTCGACCCTCCCAGCGTTAAGCTCGGAGCTCATTGAGTCTCACAAGAGTAAACTCAATATCAACTCAACCAAACTGGTCGAAAACAAGAAAACAGTTACACAAACAAAGATTAGAGCAATCGCGGCCGAGATCTGGAAGTAAACACAAAGTTTACAAAAACATACTCCGGCCGAGTGGTAGCGTGAACTTGGTACCAATGCTATCTGATCGCTGTAGTGTGTATTATTGACAAAAGGTGCGGAAACAATGCGCGAGTCGAGTGCTCGGTTCTCATACCAGCGCTGGGGGAATGCCACTCTACTCGAGTACAGTACAGGCATTCCTGTAATCGATATTTATTATTATCGACTAGACTTTCGCCGCGGTTGCCGTTGGCTGTTTTCCGACTTGCATGAATTTACTCCTAATTCGCTGTATTTAAGTGTACAGAGGATTTAAGCTGTGATTGACTAGTGATTAAGATTCCAGTCTTTCATACTGGATGTGCAGTGTTCGAACCCCGCACGCACCTCTAATTTTTCTAAGTTACGTGTGTATTACAAATTAATTATCGCTTACTTTAACGGTGAAGGAAAACATCGTGAACAAACACACATCTAAGAATTCTCTGTAAGGTTATCGAAGGTGTGTGAAGTCTACAAATCTGTGCTAGGCCAGCGCGGTGGACTCTGGCCTAATTCTCACCTGAGAGGAGACCTGTGTCCAGCAGTGGGAAGGTACAGGATTGATGATGATGACTAATTCTGCCTTGTAAGTAGTATTGGCATTGTGTGTTGATTCGAAGGGTGTGTAAAGTTACTTGAACGGACTCTAATCGTATTGGGGGTTGATCAAAACATCTAACTTCAACAGAAATTACTTATCTAAATTTTACGTAGATGCGTTACTACTGCCGAAGATTAAGATGGTCGCCTCGCTGTGATTGTTCCCGACAACCACACGTCTCCGACCGAAACACGAGAATTGCTTCATAGCTGATCATGAAGGCGGCGGTGACACATCCCGCACGAACAATAGTTCTACTACCTAGATCATTGATAGGACTGCATGATTGTAGTTATGTCATAACTATAATATAATCCGCCGTAAAGCAGTTATTGTGTTTCGGTTGGAGAGGTGCGGTAGCCGGGCACACATATGGCGTGGCGACCATCATAGTCCTCAGTAGTGACGCATCCATATACATATACAACCTCAAACGGAACTTCGGTTTTGTTTGAGGTTGGATGTGGTTGTCCACGGGTTGTGGTGACCACTTAACATCAGGTGGCCTGCATGCTCTTTTGCTACTTTATAAACATAAAAAAGGAAACAAAATGGCGCACTGGGTTAAATGACTCGCGGCAAAGATATTCGTATACCGATGTAACCAGTAATGTTTTTGAGATTCTATTCTAGATCTACGTGTTTGTGTCCTTAGTATTAACGATACAAGAAAATATATTACGCGACACGACAAAGTGATTAATTACAGCTCGCATTTAATTATATTTCATAATTAAGTCATATATTTGCGAACGATCATGAACTGTATCCCCTTAACTGGACGTTTCCAAAACACCCATCGCTCTCCAAAAGTGGCTATTATTGCGGTCATCGGTAGAAATACGATTCTGTGAATAAAGCAATAATTGCATATCGCAACAATGAAACAATCTCACACTCTCGCCACTCACGCTACGCCCACCGCCCTCCCGCTAATCATAATCCCAATTTGTAGCAAATAGCTGTTTTACCTCATTTAATAGCTAATAGCTACTTTGCTCCTCGTTTATAGCGAATAGCTTCCAACGCCCAATAAAGCAAATCGTCGGGAACAAAGCGCCGGGTGCAAAATTGCTTGTTTTCACACGCGCAATGATTATGTGTTACAAAATGCGCCGTTTGACGCGGTTGCATTGTTGCACGGTACGTCACATTGCCAAAGAGTATGTACGTGAATAAAAACTTCACATTAACAGGTCTCCTTCATTCGTTTTAATTTTTATTTCCTTTCGTTTTTATTCTTCCTTCTTAAAATTCAAATGTCAAGTTTAACTAGATTTAAATTCAAACATTTATTGTTTTCAGACGCATTTAAATGGGTAAGATTAGTTTTAAGAAAGCAATTTTAACTTAATAAAAAATATAAAGTTAGTTACATAAGTAAAAATATTTCAAAAATATGTGGTTGCATCTACTCACTAACATATACTACTGGAATTTAAAGAAATACGCCCTGTTTTTCTTTCATGCGACGTTAATAAAATTTAAAATAATTATGAAAAATATTGCTTACATCATAATCTTATATGTTAGTTATGTAGATATTGATTTTATAAGTAAATAGTAAACAAACAGTGCACTATGAATAAGGCCGTTCTATGAACGACACCAATCAAAATTTAAAATAATAATGAGTTTTGTATTTCATATGTATAATTATCGTTCTTCTCAAGGAATAAAACACCTATTTAACATTTCATGACAAACGAATATAGTGACCCGAGCACGATGACCTTCGATCCTGTCGTTTTTGTGTGACGATGTGCACGCATTGTTCATGTGCATCATCAAATTTCTCTCCAATATTTCCTCCTAAGGTGCCTAGATATATTTAACTTCTTTTTAAAAATCAATTTCTCGAATAACGTTTGCAGCTGCATCCCTGTGGCAATGGAAACGCGCCCAACTGTCACGCGTGAGGCGTGAAACAAATTGCTAGTTGCGGAGCGGACGTGTGATTCGGTGTTGCCGACTCTAATTACTCGACCTGCTTATCCCATTGGCGGTAGCCCTGTTTTTTTGGTCCAACAAACGAGCATAGAGATCACCTCATGTTGACTCATTGCCGTCCATCGGTATCTATAACCAACTCTATATAGAAAAGAAGTACCCGAAGACTGAAGTATGTACCTTGCTACTCTTGAGCACTAAGATAGAACCGATAGATAGCTTTTATAAAGTGAACCTGCTTTACCACTCTTGAAATCAGAACACAGCAGCTACTGCTGTAAGGCAGAAACAGACGTGACGTTGGGCACGCCGCAGCCCGACATCAACGAACTCTATCATAATCTCTCTATCTCTTTCTCTCTCTCTCTCTCTCTCTCTGTTTCTATATATCTCTCTCTCTAGTTTTCTATCTCTGTCTTAGTCATAGTTCCATTAGAAGACTAAGAAGTTCGGACAGCAATTTAATTGAGACTAGTAATTTAATTGAGTTGCGATAATAACCACCTAGGAAGCGCGCCCAGCTTTGGGGCTTATGTAGATATGTACCCGATCTACTAAGTAATGTCGGGCGCGGTCGGGAGTTGGATGGGAGACTGCTAGTGGCTATACTTCCATGCGCGTTTCTATGCTTCGGAAGCCACGTCAAGCTAACGGGCGCGATTGCCACTGGATAACAATCGCTAGCGCTTGTCAGGGACCTGGCAAGCAGTTTGAAAATATCCAACACAGGTTTGCCACTAACCCGTATACACTCCACCAATCCATATTATAGCAATGTAGTGGAGTAACCTCCAGGCCTCCCACAGTTGTGGGACGACCCCCACCCAACAGTGGGACAAGACAAGACAAAAAAGGGTTACAGTTAAACGAACGTTTGGACTATCTAGCAAAATAAGTGTGCCAGTGGTATTTACTGTCGACTTACACAAAGGGGCTTACCACTTTTAAAATTAATATTCTCAATATAATAATGTCTCTCACATTATTAAATACATCACGAGAATAAGGACTGAGACTTCCTGTTTTTTGAAGGGTTAAACAAGGACAAGTGTCTGTGTGAATCATATTTATAAGGGAGGGTGACTCAAAGGTTTATTCAATTGTATGTTTATTTAAACACACTATTCAATAGACTGGCGATTTGAAAGAAATTGTGTCATCATTATGGACAATGTAGTATTTGGTTCATGTAAAATGATTTTGAATGACATGCGAATCTTATGTGATTCTTATTACACAGCCAGACTTGCTAATAATACAGGCTAAATGGAACTTTTGTAAAAAAAATATTGATGTGTGTACGCGCTATGTGATGCGTTAAAATTTTTGTATACCTATAAGCAAAGAATGATGAAGATTTCTAATCAAAATGCATTGAAATAATTACGTCATGATCAACGCAGTAACATCCCACTCATAAGCAGTGGTAGCTTAGTGGTTAATATTCCGGTCTCTCACACTGTGGGTCTCGGGTTTGAATCTCCCACGCACCTCTGTTTTTTAGAAGTTATATGCGTATTAGAAATTAATTATCACTTGGTTTAACGGAGAATAAAAACATCGTGAGGAAACCTGTATATTGTGAGGGCTATGTAAAATTCTTGAAGGTGTGTGAAGTCTACCAATCTGCACTTGGCCTGCGTGGAGGATTATGGCCTGGCCCTTCCCATTCTGGGAAGAGATTCGTGCCCAGTTTGGGACATTAATGGGTTGATGAAGAATGGTTAGGCTATAGTCCACTGCGGTTGACAAGTGCGGTTTGATAGATTTTACACGCCGTAGTAACTTTACAGAGAATTCTGAGGGGTGTAAGTTTCCTCAAGATGTTTTAACAATTAGGGGTAGTGCTTATTTTGAAATTACAATCAGATATATATTTTATCTATTTATATAGATTTTCGTAGCAATTTAATGTCAATATAAATAATTAAAAACATTTAGTACATGAAAATTGTGTGGCATTATATAAACTTTTTAATATTTTCACTTTTGGCACTTGTAGCTAAAGCATGTCTCCGAAGTTGCTACAGTAATTTATAACAAATAGAGAAAAAATAAAACGAAAATGTATGTTTTTCGAGAGTATGTTCATCTATTTATTTATTTTTTATTAACTAATTTTTATAAAATGGTACAAAAGGCGGACTTAATGTTAAATAGCATTTTCATCTAGTCAACCCTGACGATGTGCAAAAATTAACGAAGACGGTACAAAAAAGAGGACACAGCAAATATGAGACAAAAACATGACTAATAGAAATGGTTTAATATAGAAAAAAAAACATACAATAAATTTATCAGAATATTTCTTAACATCGATTGTTATCTAATAAAAAAAAACAATTTACAACACAAAAAAAATTATATATATATATAAATATATACAGTAGAAAAAGAAAAACAACAATTTGGTTTTCGTTGTTTCAATTCTTTTATGTTTGAAGAGTAGCATCGGAATGTAGGCTACCTTATTTTAAATGGTAAATGTTGCCCATGAACACCTACATCTAATTTCATACAAAACTAAAGTTCTATCTGAGGTCGCACAGTGTTTCGGTTGGAGATACGGTTGCCGGGCGCACTTACAGTGCAGTGACCATCTAAATCCTCAGGAGTCGTAACGCAGTGTGGGTATTCATGGACTGCAGTGACCACTATTACCAAGTGGTCTGCACGCTCCTTTGCTAGTCTTCAAACGTAAAAAATAAATAAACATCAAACATAAAAGAAAAGAGTAGACATTCTTATCGTCTTTAAAAGATAGACAGGTGGTAGAACTATAGTGCATCCTGGTAAGTACCACCGTCGCCCTCATAATCCTCCATGTAGCAATTCTTGTGTTTCGGTTGGAGAGGTGCGGTGCCGGGCACACAGCGAAGCGACTTAGTCCTCAGTAGTAGCGACGCATCTATGTACGACCTCAGACAGAACTTGAGTTTTGTTTGAGGTTAAATGTGGATGTCTATTGGCTGCAGTGACGCTTAACATCAAGTGGCCTGCACGCTCGTTTGCTACTCATCGAACATAAAAAGATAGATGCCTATATTTTATGTACAAACAAGAATTATCGTTACATAATGTTACAGTTTATATAGCTGATAGGTATGCTGAATATTTGTGAGCAATGGAACATTTATTAGTATTCAACTTGCTTTATTCTAAGCATTTAAATTATTCTGAAGTATGTTAATATGCGCATACACGAGCGCGGCGCAGTCGTAATTATTGAAAGTAGTCGTCTTATCAGCTCTATTGGAACTGGAAATAGGATAGGTATATTTAATTGTACACCATTTAAAAGGCGGTAGAGAATCCCCCCCTCGCCTCCCTACTCTTTCTTACTCTAGCAGTGATAACCCAGTGGTTGATTCAGGCTTCTCACTGCGTGTCAGGGTTCAGATCCCGAAAGCAGCTCTGATTTTTCGAACTTATGTGCGTATTAGAAATTGATTACCACTTGCTTTCGAACTTATGTGCGTATTAGAAATTGATTACCACTTGCTTTAACGGTGAATGAAAACTTCGTGAGGAAACCTACACACCTGAGAGTTCTCTGTAAAGTTCTCGCATGTTTGTGAAATATATCTATCAACGTGGTAGTCAACGTAGTGGACTATGGATTAACTCTTCTCATTCTTAGCGAAGACCCGTGCCAACCAGTGGGACATTAATGTATTGATAATGATGAAAATAATGAACTTAACTATCCCTAGAATGGCTCCCGTAATCATGACTAACACATCGACTGCAGCAAACACACCTGTCATGTTTTACTGTCCGCGCCACCCGAGCGGCTCGCACACATACGGTGTGTGCCGCCACACTGGAACACGCCTGTTGTGTTACGCACCGCACGGGTGGATTACTTCGAATATTAGCCGCCGCAGTCAAAGTGTTAAAAAAAACCACTAACGCCGAAACTTCTAAGTGAATCAACGAGTCCAACTACAAGAATATCTCATTAGAGCCACATTAAGACAATCGGTATTCCGTTTGTTCAGTTGCGGCTATATCTCCTAAGAGCAAACCACATCCTTTTGTTAACACACTTGTGTCTACAAAGCATCTGGTCTAGAAGATTCTTGGGTCGCTTTGATAACAGTGTAAACGAACGGTTCCAGATGTATTCTTAATTTTCGTAATTTGTGTGTTAAACACTCGTACACACACGCGAACGCAGAAATATTATTTAAGATGCATTTTTTACGAGCTTTTTAGTTTGGCTTGCTTATATATACATACCTGTGCCCGATTTTTATATTTTTTATAGGATTCCTAGAATATTCCAGGTTGTCCTGTAAAGGCATGACAATTTTGTTGTGTAATTCATTTATGGAAGCGTGGCGCAGCGGGTACTATAGTGGTCTGAGACGCAGAGGGTCTCGCGTTCGTTTGCCGGCCAGGCAAACAGAAATTATAAATTTCTGTCTGGGTCTGGGTAAACACCCAGTATACTCGTCTTTTATGTGTGCGTGGCACTACGTCATGCTAGAGATCCTTGTATGGAACTGTGAATGTAGAAGGATGTGGAAGCGTTTGTTTTAAACAATATATAGAATAACTCAAGAAATGCAACAAAAATATATGTATCAATTCATTTTGTCTAATTAATCATGTTTACATTGAATAATCGTTCATATCAGCAGATTATCACGTCTGGAATGAGGTATCCATATAAGGTCGAAGTCCAATAATTCTTTGTCACCGGAAATTCATACGAAATAGGTGGCAGTGTAAAGAGATAAACGATACTGTATTTTTTGAAGTTATAGGTACTTCTTTTAGCGCGTGACGAAAATTAGATAAAAGTGAATTTTCCCTAATGAAACAAAAGTTGCGCGCGCAGGTATAACACAGGTGAAGTTAGTCTATAGTGAGAATTATTTTTATTATGATTATTATTTTCTCTACGGTCTGAAGTTACTCAAGCTTTTCTTCAGTCGATGAGGTTAGTTGTTCATGGGCTGCAGTATCCACTTAACATCAGGTGGCATGCACACTCATTAAACTCTCCAAACATTAAAAAAATTACAGACAAGTATGTTTCCTCACGATGTCCCTTCACTATTAAAACGAATAACAATATTTTTTTCAAATAAACTATCATCTACTTTAACCCGTTCCGGCTGCAGTGACCACTAGGGCTAATGGACCACTACTGGACAGACAGTATGCCCGTTCACAACTTTTATTACGTGACAATTACAAAATAGGACTGGGTACAAAGAGGCCTATCAAGATACTCTGTTAAATGTTAAACAGTCCTTATCGGCGACTTCAAAGTACATCTCGTAGTGTCAATACGCATCTCATGGCTCAATTAGATAAGGTTGTCCCAATACAAAATGATTAATAAGATTTGGGTATTTTTTACATTTTTACAAACATACAATTATATTTCTAACTGGCTGATGCCCGCGACTTCGTTTGCATAAATGGCGATTTACTATTATTATTATTATTATTTATTTTCGTCTATTCAACTTTGGCCAAATTATCCGCCCGCATCCACGTGTTCGGTCTCATTTTGCACACTTTTTTGCCTAAACTTTGCTAATTGCTCCGCTCATAAAGATCATAACGCAATGTTACATGGCCTAAAACTATCCTCAATAAATAGCATACCTGACTCAAAAGTGGTCATTGCCCGACATCCTTTAACCTCAAACTGGACAGAAATCTTATCTGAGGTCGTATATCTACATACGACATGGACTCCTAAGGACAATATGGTCGCCTCACTGGAAGTGTACCCGGCAAACGCACTTCTCCAATCTAAACATAAAAATTGTTTCACTGCGGATTAAGAGGGCAAAGGTGGTACCTCTCTGGTCTAAGAATACTCCCATCTGAAGGAGATCATAGATTCGTCGCTACCCTTAAGGACTAAGTTGAAACTCCCCATAAGTACACTGCAAACTAGAGCACAGTAGCGTTACGCTATTCGTATAAGCTACAGTGGTGAACCCATCCCACGAACCATGAAAAACCGCTGGTAAAATTAGTGTCCTTTTTAAACTAAAACAGACAGCCCTTACGTCAAGTTAACGGTGCAGTTATCAGATAGTGAGTTCCGGCCTCAATTGCCGTTGCCTGATTGGGCAAGTTTGGACAACCGGATCGATAGCCGAGATGAGTAATAGTTTACCTGATGACGTGATGGTGGCTGGGCTCGTCAAAGTGGGTATGGTTTACGCAGAGATGGAGAAATACCAGAATAATACACAAAAGTTGGTACTTATGCCTTTGGTTTTTTTTTTATATGACAAGAGTAGCAAACCAGCATGCGGGCCACCTAATATTAAATGGTCACTGCAGCCCATAGACGCCCACATCTAACTTAAAACAGGACTGAAGTCCTATCTGGGGACGTACGTAGATGAGTTACTATTCCTGAGGACTAGGATGGTCGCATCGCTGGAAGTGTAACCGATTACAACACATTTCCAACTGTATTGCTGGCGGTGGTACGCCCTACGAATCGTAGTTCTACCACCTATGGAGTGGTAGCGGTATGGAAAAACGATGTAAGACGTTCCAACTCACTAATCCCGACAAAATTTCGATTTAGATAACGTCTGTGCAATTTTCGAGAAAATTGGACAAACCATCAAATGCCATGTCAAAAGAAAATTGCAGTTTTCAATCTCCAATTTTTCGTGCACTGTCGAGAATTGTACGGTTGCCCAAATTTGATTTCGTCGGAATCACATTTTAGTAAACATGTGAATTCAATTCGGTTTTTGTCTCTTGATACAATTCTGGTACGAAGAAGTTTTGATAAAATTATTCTTATTCGTTTGCACCATTTTATTTTCGTTTCTGTACTTCGAAGGGCACGTTAAACTGACGATCGTGGTTGTTATCATTGGATAAGAAACGTTAAACTGTATCCGAGGCCTTCGGTTTGAAAACATCTGATACGGGTTGGATAACCTGTATCCACTCCGCCAATCAAAATTATATGATTTTATTATTCGGTGTAGGTAAATATGGTGTTCAAAATTTAGTATTATTTTTATCATATATTGAAAAAATATCCTTAAGTAATAATAACTTCATTGTCAGGCATTTAAATGTTACAGATATCCATGTTCCTACATTTAATGTTGAACAAATGGTTATCACTTACAACTTACCCTAACCTATCAGCATGAAACATCTGTTTTTCCTTCGCAGTGAAATTAAAACAAACTTCAGGCCAAAATAAATGAATTTAAGTGTGTTGAAGAGGTAAACAACCTGCAAGGAGTCGTGTACCTTAAGTTGACTACGTGAGGGATATGTTAATTTGATGTACTTCGGGTAACAGTTTGGTGAACGGAAAGAGTCCCGTACTTTCAACGTGAGACTTCGTTAATAGGTTAAAAACTCTAGGAGTAATAAATAGCTGAATTAAATTGTGATCACCGTCTTATGTTAGGCTTCCCCTTAGGCTATACTTACATTTTTACATAATTTCGTCGTGTCTATCTGCCTGTCTGTCTGTCGGTCCATATGCCACGGCCATTTTACTCTGAGTCTATTTATATACATTTACTATATGTCTATGTATATACATATAGTATTTATATATACAAAACTTGGATTATATATATAAAATTCCGAGTATTTATTTATTTATATAAAACTTGAAACGGGCATGTGTTCTATAAACAGTTGTACAATGACTGCAACTCTTTATGTCCCATTGTTGGACACGGGTATCTGCCCACAACTAGAAGGAGGCCTCGAGCATACTCCACTGCGCTCCAAAGGAAATTGTTAGAGTGGATATAGGTTAGTTGCCAACCTGTATCAAATGTTTTCAAACCGCTCATTAGGTCCAACGGCGGTTAACGGTAGACGTTTAACGACTGATATAGGGTGATAACAACCAGGACAGCTTAACATGCAGTCCGAACTACGCAAGCGCGCATGAAATTTAGCCACTAGCGGTCTCCTATACAACTCCCGACCGCGTCCCACGTTGCTTAACTTTGTAGATCTACGGAGCCGCGCATCGAATTTAGCCACGAGAGGTCACCTATCCCACTTCCGACCGCGTCCGACCGTCCGTCCGTTTATAAATCGGTCACAATTACAACATACGACCTCAAATAAAACAAAAGTCCCAGCTAAGGTCGTACGTAAACGCGTTACTTCTGAGATGGTCGCCCTTCTGTAAGTTTAGCCAGCAATTTACCCGCACCTTTCCAACCGAAACACAATCCCAGATTACGGCGGAGTACGATGGTGGTAGCTCCCCGTCCGAACTATAGCTCTACGACGCATCAATACTTACCTACATTACATTTGGTGAAACCCTTTGTATGTCCCATTGGTGACCACGGGTCTCTCCACAACAGCTGAAGACCTGAAGGACAAATATCACATACAATATTAAATAAAATATGCAAATGTCGCAATATTTACCGTCCGTCTAATTATATGTGCAAGACAAGACTGCAATGCATTATAATTTCATAATAAATTAATGTATACAGTAAATTAATAATAATTTTATAAAGCTGCAATAAT
The DNA here is from genome assembly GCA_018249415.1 of Phareas burnsi. NCBI lineage: Eukaryota > Metazoa > Arthropoda > Insecta > Lepidoptera > Hesperiidae > Phareas > Phareas burnsi. Next base: position 10,318 of record DWKL01000091.1, on the reverse strand, counting down.
GAAGATGCATAAAAACACCTCGTCTCAGATAAGATTAATATTCAGTGATAACCCCCTGTATCTTGGAGATCTTTCTTTATTTTCCGGCATAATATGACGCTAAATTGCTTTAAATGGCTATATAATAAATATACAGGTATTAGGTAATCGTATGGACGTGTATTTGAGTGTGCAATGGATTATCTTTGACGATTTGAAGTAATCATCACCAAGTCGACCAAACTTGGTTAATGTAGTAAATAGTATCTGATGATTTGAAGTAATCATCACCAAGTCGATCAAACTTAGTTAGCGTAGTAAATAGTATCTGATGATTTGAAGTAATCATCAACAAGTCGACTAAACTTGGTTAGCGTAGTAAATAGTATCTGATGATTTGAAGTAATCATCAACAAGTCGACTAAACTTGGTTAGCGTAGTAAATAGTATCTGATGATTTGAAGTAATCATCACCAAGTCGATCAAACTTGGTTAGCGTGATAGGTAGAATCTATGAAGTACTTATAAACTCATCATAACATCACCGCTGCTGTCATGATTCGGCGTGATCGTTGCGTTTTGGTTGGAAAGGTGTGGTTGTCGTGTACAGCGAGGCAACCGTCTTAGTCCTCAAGAGTAGGAAGGCGTCAACGTACGACTTCTTGTAAGTCTTCAGTCCTGTTTGAGGTTAGGTTATTGGTTTCCATGGGCTGCAGTGACCACTTAACATCAGGTGGCTAGCACACTCGTTTACTACTCTATTTTCATTCTGAGAGGAATCCCGAGCTCAACAGTCGGATAGTAATGGATGGTGGGTGAGGGTTGTAGACGATGACATAAAAATATTATATTCTTTATGTTCTTACATATAAGCATATGTTTATTGTTGTCTTTATATGTGTGTATGTACATATTATGCTGTTTTTATATACTTAGATAAGCCAATGATGTGTTGCCGATAATAGCTAAAATCCAGAGCCATTATCTAAATCATTGACTGCGAGTTATCACGTCGGCGGTCCTGTTACTGCCATCTCTCGGGCCCTGTTCGAATCAATTATTCAGTTATTCATCTGTCGTGCCAACAAAGTGATTTAATCGCTTTTCCGTTCAGGGAAAAGTTATAAATGTTTTACTTAAGTTACTATTAAAGCAGTAATTTTTAATAATTCGTTGAAGTATAAAATTGACGGTTTTAACGATTTTTGAATGTGGAATTCCACATGCGACAAGGGCGCGTGTTGCGCAAATATTTGATTTTTTACACTAGAACCGTGGTCTATTAATACCTCTTGGAACGCTCTTAAGGTGTGGCTTGATGTTTTGAACATATAACAGATTTTAATGTTTTGGCATTTTGTACATAAATAAATTTTCAAATAAAACACGTATTTTTTTAAATTTATAAGAAAAGGAACCTTGTATAAAAGTTAAAAAATCAATCTAATATTTTTGAGGTGAACGAAGAGGAATCCTACAGAGGTAACACTGAATACGTACTTTAAATGAATATTTAAAATATTCATTAAACTTTATTATATTGACCTCGACGCAGTAGGGCTTAATTAATTCACGAATGTTATCACGTACTCGGTTCTGTTACCGCCATCTCTCGAGCCCTGCGAGAATCAATATTCAATTATTCATCTCCCGCGCAAACCTAATTGGAACGCTTTTCCGTTCGGAGTACTTCGGAGAAAGCGGCAATCGATCGGTAGTTTTCGGCGCGCACAGATTAGAAATCTATACGTAATGAGGGACAGACGATAAATATTTACATGTGGTTATTATTAATTAATATCAATGTTGTATTTTCTACTATTTTCGTTACAAGTGGGTATAAATCGAGACATTTATATTTTTGAATATTTAAGCCGCTAATATATTTTTTTTATTATAACGGCAATGAAATACTTATCTAAAATTTGTTGTAAAAATTTTGATTCTATTGTGTCGATGACGAATATTGCATTATTTTGTCTAGAGAATTTTGTCTATAGCTATATCCATATCAAACTGTCATTGGGTACATCACAAATTTTTTGCGGTATTGCGTCCTATCGGATAAATTAGCACCCAGCCTTCACTTTTATATTCTGTATTGTAACTGTTATCCTAATTAAAATTTGTGAACAATTATTAATAATTATGTAATATTAGCCTCAATAATAGCAGTAATAGAGTATCAAAAGTAATACTTAATGCAGATCCTATGCCCTATTGACCCAACCAAGACAGGGCCCAGTGGTTATAACTGAGAATCATAACCGAACCGTTAAATCGGCGCGGAAGGCGCGCTCCTGACTTGCATTCCTGATGACGGCGCAAGATGGCCGCCGCTGCCCACAGAATTATAATATGCACAGATTATCTATATTTCAGATGCGTTTGAATATGGAATTCATTTTCTTTTTATCGCTGCGTCAATGGTCAATAATGGATACAATATTGACGGGTGCATTGAATCGTGTGGCGTTAGCACACGATTTTGGAATGCTGTGTTTTAATTTAATCACAGATTACATCAGATTGCTGAAATTAATTTCATATCTACCAAGGGTTATGTAATGCAGCGAATCTGATATTATGTGGCTACTTTTCTTAATGATATCCGCAACAAACTCAACACGGCACTAATTTTACCTGAGATCGGCGGCAGAGGAGTTGCTGCTCCTGATTTGAAACGCCTTAGGTTAGCAAGTTTGACAGCAATGCGACCACTTAAAATCTGTTATTTAAAGGCTAAAATTATATTTATAGAAAAATCTGAAATTATTTTCTTAGAAATTGACATTTGAAAAAGAAATTTCATGTTAGAGAACGACCTGAGAACATCCTGTATGGCTTGTAAACTTTCTTACAAAATAAGGATTTATATAGGGATGTTTATGAAATACTTTTTGTCCGAAACGTTCGTTTTCCACACACATTACTGCGATACAGAAAGCCATCAAAATTCTTCAATTGACACTGTAATGAATAGGTTTTCGTCATTAAATTTCTCCGTGGAAACGATCCAATTGTCCACCGCAATAGCCGGTCTTGGACGCCACCAATTTCTAGACAATACTCACACGATCCCATCCATTTTCTGGTACACTAACCATTGCGATAAGACGCAAAATCCTTTGTACAGTTTCTTTTGAAATCTGCTTGCCTGGTAATTGTCTGGTACCATAAATGAGGGCTAAAGATACGACACGGTGTAATTCAGTACCGTTTGGAGTGTTGAAGAAAGCAGCGGTACCTGATACGTCCTCACCATATCAATCAAAACGCTTATAATATGTGGCCACCGTTATTTGCGACACCCTGGCTCTTGTTGCGTGAACCATAAGGCCGAATATCGAATGGCGCGGGTTTGTATAACAGCAAATGGGACACCATAACGCTGGGATGGTGATAGGTCGATTAAAATTCCGAATAAGCGGGAAGGAGGAAGTCACGGCGCCCGCATCTATGTCACACCTTTTCTCCGTATATGAACTTGAGTGAACCCGATGGACGTGGAATTTGATTTCATGCTGTGATTGTATTTTATACGGAAATCTTGTTAGACGGTAGAACGGTTCGACCGGGAGGTACCACGGCCGCCCTTATATCCGCCATGAAGCAATTCTTGTTTCTCTTGGATAGGTGTGGTTGCCGGGTACATTTACAGACTACCATATTAGTCCTCAGAAGTAGTGACGCATCTACGTACGACCTCAGATAAGACTAGTCCTACTTGAGGTAGATGGACTTCAGTGACTACATAATATACATAGGTGGCCTGCTCGCTCGTTTGCTACTCTTTTATTTCCATTTTTTTATTTAATTCGTACATAATTTATTTCTTACATAAAAAATAATGTAAATTCTGTATTGATAGCCGCAAGTCGAGGAAGGCATGTCTTGTAAAATAACGAGCTTCCGTGGCGATAGCTTGCTACGTTCTCGGTTCAGTCTACATAGGGGTCCGAAATTATTACGGGTCAAAAGTAATTCTTTCCACTTCTTATAAAGTTTATAGTTATAATCTTTACGTAAATGTCTCCCTAAAATCCGCCCAGATCTATTGACTATGAAATTATTCCTTATAGACCGACAAAAATGTATTTATGGTAGTTATTCTCAAATCAAATAACTACTTATTTCAATTTTATTTATTTCTAATATTGTAACATCTATAATCGTATTAAGTACACAGTGCCAGTTACGAGTTTGATGCAAACGGTGGGACATTTTGGCCGATATCATCATCAACATCAATCCATTAATATCCCACTGCTGGGTGCGGATCTCCACTCACAATGACAAAAGTTAGGACATAGTCCAAGCCAAATGCAGACTTCACACATTCACAAAGAACTCACAGATGTGTAGGTTTCCTCACGATGTTTTCCTTCACCGTTAAGACAAGTGATAATTAATTTCTAACACGCACATAACTTCGAAAAATTAGAGGTGCGTTCCAGGTTTCGAACTCCGGACACTCAGCATGAGAGACCGGAATCTTAATCCGGCTATCACTGCCAACTTGGTGATGACGACGATGTTCCGCATATGCGACGATAAACGTTCCTATAAAACTATTTGCTGGCGCCTTCTCAATATATTCCATATTCTATGATTGTGATACCATACGTCCAAAACACCAAGTTTTATGAAGAGAATGATAAACTTGCAAAAACTGACTCTGAATTCTCTCTGCGCGCATTTCATAGTTTCCTGGAATCGATATGCCTATAAAGGTACGTACGATTTCGACACCGTTGCGACAGTAACGTTTCCGCGTACAATACTCGTTGCGTAAACGGCCGCCATCACACCGTTTCGAACGTGACAATTTGGACGCTAATCCACTAGGCTGACTGTAATATTTAAATTATCAGGACCGGATAAGTGGACAGTAGGGGGAGGAGATAAAAAAAAAAGTAAACCTCTCTTCAACATTTACAACCCTCAATAGTTTGAGAACCACATACGAGGGTAGTACGCATAGGAGATATAAAAAAAATTTAAGCTCCTTTTCAATATTAAGAACTACCTATATTTGAATTATCAGGCATAACCACTAGACTATCACTGGTCCTTATTTACCTTTATTAAGTGTTTTTTTTATAAGAAATATAATTATTAGCTCCAATAACGTTTACGCATATAAAGAATGTAAAAAATTAAACATTACCTATTTTGAATGCACAAAAACCTGTTGAAGCATGCCGCCCGATTGTTACACAACTGTGCAACATCGTCCATCTTGCCTCCTATGGCCATATATTTAGTTAGAACGAGACAATCCTGTTTATACATATATAGTCCGTTTCTCTTATCGTTACATTTTGTATACATATATTTAAACTTAATTCTCAAAAGGATTTACAAATTCAAACACATATAAACATAGCATGTATGTTTGTATAGTATATTTCGCATTTTAATTTTTTTTTTATGTTAGAAGAGTAGCAAACGAGCGCGCAGGCCATCTGATGTTAAGTGACTACCGTAGCCCAGGAACACCCAAATCTAACCTCAAACAGGACTGAAGTTCTATCTTAGGTCGTACTATATGCGACTACTCATGAAGACTAAGATGATCCTCACGCTGTAAGTGTACCCGACAACCACACCTCTCCAACCGAAACACATCTATTTAGTGATTATGAATTACGAAATATCAATTTAACTCAATTAAGAAGGTATGCTGATACCTGCTGTTGTGGAATTTCAAAAGTATTGTTTTTATTATAAACTTTATTTTGAATTATAAATTCATCCAAATAAATTTATTAATGAATTCATTATAAATTTACATAATGCCACTAAATGATTTTCTTCAACAAGGTCACATTTTTATATACAAAATAAATAATGTACTGATGAAGTCTTTTTTTCTGTGATTGACAAAAATATTTAAAAAAATTGTGAAAGACTATCTATCGTGTAGAATGTTTATCATGATATATATCAATCTTTCTCTAATATTTTTTGCGTGTAGACATATTACGCAAAGACATTATCGGACCATTCTGTTTGTCCTGTATCGGAAAAAATAACTATGGTCACCCCACAGCGTCGTATTACTTCACGAGATTGCGTGAATTGATAATTCCTAAGAAAATATGATACGCTACATTTGTTTGCTACTCGTTTTAGTTGGCAATTCGGCTTCTGAAAAATGTTGTAGCGGCTCGTACGAAACATTTATTATGTTTGTATTACATACATTATGTATGTAAGTACATATTTATTGTATTGAGTTTAATGAGTTTCCCCGCTTACACCGTATTGCAAACATTTTACTTTTTACTCATTTTTTATATGAAAAGCAACATTGATTTCCTTTAATAGGTGATAGGTGGTAGAAGGACCCAGGGAGGTACCGCCGCTCCCGTAGTCCTCTGTGAAGCAATTCTTGTTTCGGTTGTTGCCGGTTACGCTTACAGCGATGCGACCATCTTAGTCCTCAGGAATAGTAACGCATGCACGTATGCCCTCGGATAGGTCTTACATCCTGTTGAAGGGTAGATATGGGTGACCAAGTGTCGCAGTGACCATTTAATATAATTTGCCTGCACGCTCGTTTCCTATTCTTATATCAAAACTACCTATGTCTATATGTTTGAGTGAAAGTACCGTTAACATCGCTGCAGCCGTTGTAGAAATGTTGGGTCTGTTTATAGGTATTTACGAAGATACCGATATTCAGACCCAAAATATCTATATTCACCATATTGTCGGCAATCAAATCCGGGAACGTTCGCAACTTAGCATAGCCATATTACCAGCGTATTACCAAACAACAAAGACTGAAATCTATTGACGAAAAATTTAAATAAAACCACAGTAAATAGATACGTATTACTTGAGTAAAAAACAAAAATTGTGCTAAACGACTTAAAATTAGCTCATAACTTCTCCAATTTAGTTAATTGGCGTAATTCGATCGCGCCCGGCTACCGGATGTGTTTATCTAAATATGCATTGAAAACAGATACCGCCACACGTACATACAAAGAACAGGGTTGTCAAATAATTTTATAGCATAGAAATAAACAAGCATCCAGGTCACCTGATGGCAAGCGGTCACTGCCGTCCTTGGACATCTGTGATGAAATTGCAGGTAGGAGTACACTTCGTATGGCGACCACCACCGCCCTCAAAATCCGCCGTGAAACAATTCTCGTGTTTCGGTTGGAGAGGCTGGTGCCGTCCTTAAGCATATTATAGCTTAAGGACGGCCGTTTTATACCAAAACCATTGTTCAAGTTATGGCCAAAAAATACGGTAATTTAAAAATTAGTTCTACTTAACATATGACGTCTTGTTAAGACATATGCAAGAGTTTAAGCTATCAATATAGATCTAATAGAGCACTTTCGAATAGTCAAACTTTTAATTTGAATTTTTCTGATTAGGAAAATCTCAAAATGTTGGACAACGGCATTTTAATTTAAGAACGGCAGTATGTTTTTCGGGTACACTTACAGCGAGGCAACTGTCTTACTCCTCAGGGGCAGTAATCCACCTTCGTACGCTCTTAGATAGGACTTCAATACTGTTTGAGGTTAGATGTAGGTGTCTTTATGCTACAGCGACCGTGGAAAATCAGGTGGCCTGCACGCTCGTTTGCTAGTCTTTTCACATAAAAAAAACCTGAACTGACACAAATACATACAAGTGCTGTCTGAGGAAGCTTCGCTTCCCTCTGAGAACTTGACATATTCTGCATGCGTGTATCTGCTTTATTCTTCAAACTAGAACATAGCGATGCATAACTCAAATGTTCACTCTTAAAATATAACGAAAAATAAATCACCGTAATAACGGATCCATAATCCATACATCCATATCGAAAATAATATGTGTGTATAGTTGAAATTATCCCACTTTTGATTACAACACTATATAGCGAAACACTATATACTTTTTTTTTATGTTTGTAAAGTAGCAAACTAGCATGCAGGCCACCTGATGTTAAGTGGTCGCCGCAGCCCATGAACACCCACATCCAACCTCAAACAAATTAAGTACCGTTTGAGGTTGTATATGGATGCGTTACGACTCCTGGGGACTAAGATGGTCGCCTCGCTATGTGTGCATGGCAACCGCACCTCTCCAACGGAAACACAAAAACTGCTTACGGTAGATGATAAGGGCGGCGGTGGCACTTCCCCAGACAAACGATTGTTCTACCAACAAAAAATAAATACCATCATCCATATTTGTCACGGATTGTTGCGAAGTAGTTTTATCCCAACTTCGTAAAGAAATCTCGGATCATCTTGAATCAAAGCCAAAATGTAGAGGGCGATACAAACCCCACCTACCAATACAACAAAACATCTAACCTCTGTTACATAAAATATATTCCATACAAAAATAACATACGGTTAGCCAACCGAAACAAAGGAGAAATCACGGGAAACAAACATGCATTATTTTGTTGGATTTGCATACATTTACCCCTTCGTCGGTTCGACCTACCGCGATAAACGATATGCGATAATATAGCTCGGCCACATGCGTTGCTACTCTTGGGGGCTAAATTGTGACGCCTCGTATCCTCACTTCGTTTCCATAACCACTTTTAATAGGTAGAACTATAGTTCGTCGAGGGACTTACCACGACCGCCCTCGCAATCCGCCGTGTAGCAATTCCTTCTTTTCGGTGGGAGGGGTATGGTTGCCGGGTACAGTTACAAGTGAGGCGACCACCTTATTCCTCAAGAGTAACGCATCTATAGGATCTCAAATAAGACTACACCTGTTTGAGGTGAAGTCGGTGTCCATGGCTGCAGTGACCACTTAACATCAGGTAGCATGCACGCTCGTTAGCTACTCTTCTCACATATAAATACTGTAAAATTCTACCCACACACCTTTACACGCTTTACACCCACAATCTATACACACGGATGCATCGGATAAACAGGTGGAGTCACGGGCAAAAAACTACTTAAAATATTATTTTGTCGCTTGTAACTCAGTGGTACAACAAGTCTCAGCCCTCTGGCGGACAAAGCCAAAACAAATACTTTTTGCGATTGAATACGATTCATTCACGGTCCAAACGAATTTACTGAACATAATGTAGGAGTATCCAATTTTTGTTCATTCTAACCAACGCTTCATCATCAACATATTACTTTTTACTTTTAGCGGGGACTTCCCCGCTACCGCAGTTGCGCCGTGACCACGATCCATGCACCAGGGTCGAAATATAGACAATTAAAAAACCGCATATCGTGAGTACCCGTTACGTAATGAAAATAATTGAAAATATATTACTGTCCACTGCTGGGCACGGGTCTTTTCACGACATGAAAAGGGTTAGGCCATCGTGCAGCGTGCTGGTCAAGCTCGGAATGGTAGATTTCACACACATCTGATTATAAGTAGTCTTTTCCGCCTTTATATCAAACCTAAGTAGGATTGGAACCGTACCAGAGGTCAACCATAGATACGTTGCAATTCCTGACGAGCGATTAACACTGTTGTTATGAGCACCAAATAAATATGGCGGTGGTGCCTCCGGCATTGAACCGCGATCTACCACCTTTTAAAAGGTAAAACATAAAATAAGCTAAAAAGATAAAAATCAGATAAGATAAAAGCCAAGATAATATTAAAAGATAAGATAAGATAAAAACTAAGCAACGATAAAATAAAAGTTAAGATCGGATAAAATAAAAGATAAGATTAGATAGCATAAAAGATAAGGTCAAATAACATAAAAGCTAAGATAAGATATAAAATAAGACAACACATAAGATATAATGCGAATAAAAAATAAAAATTGTATATCTCAAATTGAAAATAGTTTCTCGTAAATCCTATGCAATCACTCTAATTTAGACGAGACGGGACAATCTTTTTAAAACGTCTGTTGAAATCCTTTGTTAACCCTTTCAAAGCTCAGACTGCGAACTAACATCGTAGCGTACATTTAATCCACTTTGTGGTTTATTTTATTGCAGAAATGACAAAACTCAGAAGATTAGGACCAAAAACGTGGCTTCTTACTAATAAACTTACTTATATTAAATAAATTAAACGTAAAAATATCGCAATGAATACAGAATCACGGTGACGGGCCTTGTCTGTACAATTCCTTTCTTAACCCTGTTAACGCCGCGAACGATCCCGTGCTAATAATGTGGTCAATTTTATCCTCACCTATTACATTTCTATAGATGATAAAGCGCCACGAAAATACTTTAAAATATATGTAGTTACTATAAATTATTATATTCTTATTATTGTATTCTTAATGTATATGAAGGGACAATAAGGGGGTCCTCTTTATCAGTAGGCTCCATGTTCTACTTTAGGCAAGCGTGGGTACTCGGGCGAG